>VDFB02259465.1:172396-209833 GCA_007258455.2 Sequoia sempervirens
CATTTACATAGTTGTCAAGACTTATGGCCATCGAGACTGGGCCATGAGAGAGCAATGGAGCGTTTGGTGAAACCTGAATTCCATCACCGCATCAGGGTGGTGATAAATGGACTCAGCTATTATCCTTGAACTGGGCTGTTAGGTGATGCCATCTGCATTGCATCTGCTATCCAAGATGAGACTCTGGAGGAGGCCGTGGCTCTGCTACGCACTAGAGTAGTGAGGAATGACATGGGACTGTTCGTGTAATTCCTTTAGTCGCATGAGAACTTGCTATCACTGGCTCAAATTGAACACCTGTAGGTTGTTACTGAGAGCATTTGTGTCCTAATGTTTGCCTTTTGCACCTGAAATATCTTTCTTTTGCCTCTTTTTGTGTCCGCCAACTTGGATTTTTGTATTCGAACCAAGCGATTGTAGCTATGCTAGCATAATGTAAAAATGTTTATATATGAATAAAATATCTTTTTTTGGTGTTATCTATGCTTTTAAATTTATGGCTCGCTTGTTTATGTTCATATTATGCTTGGAAAATACTAGCTTTCTTCTGCATAATATCTTAATTAAGTAACTAGACTAGCAATAATTTGGATTAATCAATATAATTCTTCATAGGCGGCAAAACTGATGGTTCACATAACTTAACAAAACCCCGCCTTTGTTCAAAATGACTTAGAGAATGCCAACTGAGGTATAACTTGCGAATGAAGTTTCCAAACTTTGAATTATGGCTCAATCAGTTTCGTACATGCACTTTGGGAGAAAAAGGAAGTTCGGATATGACAAGAGAACACTGCCCAATGAAGGAAAAATAAGGTAGGTGGTAAAATGGGAGGTTTGAAAAACCTAACAAAACACCACCCAAGTTCGAAAGCAACAACAAAATACCACCCGAATGTAGATTAGGTCTAATACTTAGCCAAAACACTAAGATAACATCCCGAATAAAGATTTAGGAAAATCAATGGGTAACAATAGGAAAAATGGATTTAGTACCAAAGACAAGCAAATAGGGAGTGGCTCTTGTAGGTGTGTAAACACTAGTATGAGAGGCCCACAAGATAGGATTAATTTCTAAGTGCCAATCATGGCTAGATTCATTGACTATATTTTAAGGATATTTAGAATAGTTTTTTTGAGGCCTTAGCTTGACCATTACCTTGTGGATAATATGGAGTGGAACAATGGCATTGGATAGGAAATTGTTAGCAAATATCACAAAAATCTTGATTTTTGAAAGGCTTACCATTGTCAATGATGACCGCAAGGGGGATACCATAATGAAAATTAATATAATTTAAGATAAACTTTGCTATTTTTTCTAGTATTGGATTGGATAATGAGACTTCTATCAACTTCATGACATACTCAATGGAAATAATAATGAACCTATGACCATTTGATGAAGGGGGATGGATTTTTCATATGAAGTTGATTCTCCATTGTGAAAAAGGCCAAGGAGTGGTTATTAGTTGCAAATATTGTGTGGGTGTATGAAGCAAAGCCTCATGTTATTGAAATTGGCGATATTTCTTAACAAATTGTAGAGTGTCCTATTCCATAGTTGGCCAATAGTAGCCTATTCTTAGCAACCTTTTAACAAGGGTAGAACCACTAGAATGTTCCCCACAAATCCCTTCTTGCACCTCATGTAATGAAATTTTAGCTTCTTTTGAGTTTAGAAACCTAACGAAGATACCATTGAGGCTCCTTCAATATACTTTATCACCAAGGATAATGAAATGGTACGAAAAACATATGAATATTTTATTTTGGTTATTGGATAGATTGGATGAAAGGGTGTGTTATGCCTTGCATAACCACCCCATTATTATTTTGGAACAAAATGGGTCCTTGTTTTTGTTTTTGTCCTTGGTGTTTTGTTTGGGTCTTAGGAGATGTTTGTTTTTCTCCTAATTCTTTCTTTCTTTTGGTCTATCGGAAGCAGAGTCGGGATTGAAAATGGACTTAGAACTTTTGTAAGTTTTGAACTCTGGATTCAATCCCAGTTCCGGTTCCTCCTTTTTTCCTTGTTCTTTTTTGTTGTCTTTTGGTTGGTCTCGCACTCTCGGGTCCATTTCTCCCCAGAGTCATTTCTTGTTTTCCTTGTGTTTTTATTTTTTTGCCTGAGCGGAAGCGGAACCGGAGTTGGAAGTAAACTTGGAACTTTGTAAATTTTCCAAATTTTTCTCCCGCTTTGATTTTGACTCCGCTTGTTTTCTTTGTGTTGTTTTTTTTTTGTTCAGGCCAGGTCCAATTTTTGTTCTGGTCCCACTTCCTTTCGCTTTGTTGTTCTTGTCTCAGTTTTTGTTCCTTTGTTGGGATCAGAACCGAATTGGAACTTGGAACTTTGTAAAAGTTCCAGTTTCGACTTTGGTCCCGCTTCCGCCCCTGTTCCCCTTCATTTTTTTCTTGGTCGCGGACCCGAAGCCGGGTTCAAAGTTCAATGAGAAACTTGTTAGAGACTTTCTTGTTCTATTCCGGATCCGGGTCCGCGTCTGCCCTACCATTGGTGTTCACAGGAGTTAACTGCTCATTTGCGTTGCTTTCTTTGTCTTTGACCAACTGCATTTATTGCATAATTGTAGCCTCCTCACATGCGCGAAAGGGTTTTTAAACCTTAAACAAGGTTAAATGGCTCATTATCATTATTGTCTAAGTCGTTTTAGTGACCCAGAGCTAGGGTAATTGAGAGAGGATAAATTTGATTGCCGAGGCATGTTTGTGAGCGAATCTTTTTCAAGTTCCAGTCTTTCCTTATGGGCGTTTCGAGGTAGGGTTTCTTTTCTCTTCTTTTCCCGTTGTGCTTTGTCATTTCATTTTCGTGTTCTTGCTCATTGTGTTTTGGTGCATTCACAAAACCTTTTTCTATGAATCTTCGCTCTTTCTTTTGTGTCTTGTTGGTTTCATTTTGTTTTTTCTATTTTCCGTTTTCTTTTCTTTCTTTCCATTGGGTTTTGTTTTTTGTTTTGCTGTCGCTTTCATGATAGGTTCGTTTTGTTGTGCCCTAGTTTCTAACTAGGGTTTTGTTCTGTTGGGTCTTCCGTGTGTTAAATGTGTTTGGAAGCTCCTCTGATCTTTCTCTCGTGTCGATTATGTGATTTCCTTGATTGGGTTTGTGATGCCCTAATTTTATGAGTCGGCGCGTCGTGCAATCTAGGGTTTGCTCGATGACTTTACAAAATATCCAGTCCTAGGTTTAAAAATTGGTCTTTATGCGGTTAAGTGGTGAGGTTAAGCCCCTCTATTTGGATTCCCTTATAAACTCATGTGACCCTGGTCCTTAAATCCATGTGACCACATCTTCAGGTAAAGTACTCCATTTTTCTATGTTAAAACTAGCAGAAGTGGACTCAGAAGCATACTTGTCTTGTGGATGTTTGCATTGGGTTTCATTCCCAAATTGATCCTGCTTTCAATTATTGTTAATTTTGGTCTTCGTGCTTGCCCTTCAACGGAGTCAGAACCGAAGTGGAGGTTGAACTTAGAACTAGCGATTAGTTTCGGGTTTGATTTATATTCTGATTCCTGTTCCGGTCTCATCCTGGTCCTGGTCCCGATCCCGCTTTGTGTTGAGATAGTTCCCTATTCCTTAATCTTTTGTGACTCCGCTTTTGATGAATTTTGAAATTTGGCTAAGTATGAAATTTGTCTTGAGGAAGTAGAGAAGGATGTTGGTTGATGCATTGATTTTTATGCTTTTTCTTCATCTAATACAAGGGTTTCTTGTAGAGATTAGGAGATGTTAGGAGCATCAGAAGAGGCTTCTCAAAGGAGCCAACCTGCAAAAACTTCAAGGAAAGGAGCTAACCCAAAGAAGATCAAGGTGGAGCAGATCCCTTACACAATGAGATACAAACATAGGGAAGCTACTCTCACAGCTAGCAAGGTGGATTCTGATTGGGCGGACATCATTGATATCAATTTGGGCCCATTTAGTTACGAGGAGTTACTCTTGGAAACATTTGGTGAGGAGGTAACAGGGAGGACAAAAAGAATTGTCCAATCTAGATTAGCACATGTTTCCATCTTTCCCCTATTAGTCTAGTGTCCTGAATTGATAATGACTACAACCGAAGCATACAATCCTGCCACTAGGCAATGTGTGGATTTGTAGGGAAATGTTATTATTGATTTAACACCACAAATGATCAGATTTATGTTCAATGCACTTGTTCCACAAAATCCCAGGCAACTCAATGAGGTAGAAGCCCTCAAATTATATAGTGATAAGAAGGAGACTAACAAAACTCATATGAACAAGAGTTGGATGAGAGTTGAGAAAAATTCTCTGGCTAAGCTTCTTGACCAACCTGAAAGGGAAAAATTCTACAAGGAGATTGGAGACATAATAATGATGCTCTCTAGGGTGTTTGGGAAGAGGGATGCTTCCCAATTCAAGGAATGGATGTTTCCATTTATTTAGACTATCGTAGATGGAAATCAACAATTTGATTGGCCTATGATTGTGTCAGATTGCATACATAATCAAATTCTTAGAGTGAGAGAAACCAAGAGTTTCTTCATGACCTCTTATGTGATTTAGGTCATAGCCAGAAGGGGGATCTTTCTTAGATTGAACGCAATAGGCATATTGGGAGAAGCCCAAGGATAGAAAAATGTGTGGGATCATTATGATAAACTCACCTTGCAGGCCTCTGAGTCACATTACAGAAGGGTTAATGATGCATTTTTGTATGTCATCATTAACCAACTAACAGGAGATGCTAGTTACAGACTAAGTCGAGAGGTCATGGCCATTATTGCAGAGTAGGGACATTGGTATATCCAATACCCCAAATTTACCTATTCCAGGCTAGTTGGTTTTTATGGCCACCCCCATCTACTGCCCAGGTGCTGCAACAACAAGATTGTCTTGATGGAGTTCATTTATCAAGCTATAGTAGTCAACCTTAAGTTTTCCAATAAACACAAGACTGGTTGCCACAAATTCACCATGAAGTTGGGTGAATATAGATGTGCACACAATGTGGCAGCTAAGTCAATTTGTGATGAATTAATCTACTTGAAGTTGGGTTTGTACACCTCCAAGAGGCACTTTGATCCCAAACAAAAGATGCAAGGCTTGTTGCCCACTATTTTTGACAAACACTTTAATCTACTGGAGGATTTTTGGATGGACCTGCAAGATGAGTATGATCTCAGAAGGAGAAACTATGAAAGATTGCCTATCCCACTCATGGTTGACTATGGGACAAAAGAAGACATCCCTGAGACATTGTCAGATGATGGGGTAACTTTGGATCCCCAATATGATTAGAAAATATCTGTACCGGGGACCTTGACCCAGTGGACTGGAATGCTGAAGAGTCCATTGACATAAAATAGATTGCAAGGCTGGTATTGGACATGAGCATTCAATGGGTTATCATGAGGATTAAGGAGCCAGAGGCTCAAACCTCTAAGAAGAGGAAGGCAACAGGTACCACTCAAGGGTACAAAAGGACAAAGAGAAGAATGGCTCCTAAGGAGCCCCTAGAGTTCTTTCCTCCTAATTCTGGAGAGGAAATTCAAATTCCTTCTCAGGATCCTCCTGAGGCACATGGAGAAGAGGTTACAACAGAACTAGGTGCTTCAACATCTCTTGCAGGGGAAACAATAACTCAACCCCTTATCATAGAGCAACCAAGTGGAGAAGTGCCTATGGGGAATCTTCACAAAGAAGCTGAGTTATTGAAGGAAAAGGAGCTTGAAATAGAAATTCATGACATAGAGACAGATTTTGAGGCTACCCCATCCGAAAAAGAAACTCATGTGGTGGCATCTCTAGATGAGACTGAGGATGCAGGGACTGAACATATCTTAACTGAAGAAGACCAATGGAAGTTGTTTGAGGATGCCAAAAGGGAAGTAGATGCTAAGGCACAAGCTGAGGAACTGGTTAAACAAAAGGAGATTGATGCTAAGGCAGAATCTGATGCATTGAAACAACAAGAGTTGGAAGCTCAAGCCAAGGCTGATGAATTGGCCAAGCAACAAAAACAAAGAGATCAGGAGCTCAAAATTAAAGAGGAAAGGGACAAATTGGCTATGCTGTAGAAGATTCATGATCTGGAGGAGGAAAAGGCTGCTCAAAGAAGAGAAAAAGAAGCTCTTGAGGCTAAATTCAAGGCTGTTGAGGAAGCACATAGAAGAAGAGAAGAGCAAGAACAACTAGAGAGAGAAAAGGAAGCTAAAGAGCTTGCTCTGCATGAACAAAGGTCTAAGGAGGCATGGGACTATGTCAAGGAACTAGAAAAGCAGAGGGACCATAGAGGAGGTTGGAAGAAGAGCGCTTAAAAAAGGAACATGAAGCTAAAAGGTTGTAAGAGCAAAGAGATAGGGAAGAGGCTGAGAAACTTGCACAAGAAGAAGCACAAAGAGAACAACATAATGTGCAAGAAGTTGACTCTCAACCTAGAAATATCATATTGCAACCTCTATCTTCTGCCACTGGTGCCTCTTCTTCAACACAAGTGGTCACTACTCCGGTTGTTCCTATATGGTTGAAACTTGATTTAGAGAAGAAGAAAATAGTTCAACCTCAACCTCTCAATTGGGATGAGATGATGAAGGAGATTGAAAAGGAAAGACATAAAAAGAAGGTTGGAGTTCTTCACTCCACCAAGCTCACGAATGTAGGGGAAATAATTGTTGAATGTGATATTTCTAGTGGTGGATAAGGATAAGGATGACATGCAGGTAACTAATTACCAGTTGGGTACTGCAAATTTGGGGAGACCTACAAGGAACCAACAAATGAATCTCATTGATATTGTAGGTTCCTCCACCAAATCCAGAATGATTAAAGATAAGCAAAAGAAAGATGAGTTTAAAGCTTAATTGGATCAGCTGCATAAGTTCTTAAAGGATGTATCCACCCTAGTCTCTCAACAAGCTGATGCTCCAGAAAATCCAATCCTACTGTGCAAAAAGGAAGCTGATGATTTAGTGTAGATGAGGAGCAAGGTGGGGATGCTTGATAGATGGATTGACAGACTCAATCAGGAAGTTGGTGAAGTGTTGGTTGATGGTTTCAAAGTTCATAAAGGAGCACTTGAGTTGGTAGAGAATATGAATCAACATGTTGAGGCTTTGGAGAAGCAGGATTAAGAATATAGAGAATATGTCAAGAAGTTAAAAGAAATAAGCAAAGTTCCTAAATCAACTCTCCTAGAGTAGTCAATTATTGAAGAAGACAATCCAAATTTTATTGAGAAGACTGTGAGTATAATCTAGTTTAAGTGCAAATTCATCTATGACCATAAGAATGAAGTTCAAGAGGCAGGTAAAGATTTGAATGAACAAATTGATGAATTGGAGGCAATAGTGGCTATTTTAGTCAATCTGGATATCCTGGTCAAAGAAGGTCTTCCCTTAGACAAGTTAAAGGAGAAGTGGGGTAGTAGATTCGAGGAAGTAATGTAAAAGGAGGATGATGGAGAAGATTTGTTATTGGACAGGCTCATGGATATTAAAGAAGAAGTGAAAGCTGCTAGGAGGGAATTAATTAAATTAAAGGATATGCAAGAATTTACCTCAACAAAATTAAAGAGGATCAAATTTGAGGATAATTGGTTAGATGGGCCTGATTTGGATATACTTCAACAAGTGTTCTCTAGTTATGATGAGTATATCCTTGACCAATCAATGCAGGAGTAAGCTGGCAATAAAACACTTTCCTCTTGACACAACACCCTCTCTTCTCCTATTTTGTAGCATTTTAACACAAGATGGAATTGTGTTCTCTTCCCTAGTTCCAACTTCTTCTTTGGGCACCAAAATTTTGTACAACAAAGCAATCGACCCTTGTAACTAAAGATCAACAGTCTAGTTCCTTCATGCAGTCCCGTTTCCTTAAATTGTGGATCTAAGTTTCTGATTGAGAAAAACTTATGCATGGCATGTCTATATGTACTTTTGAGTTCTATTTTGTAAAGGTCGGCTCATTGAAGAAAGATTTGCCACCTGATGATAAAAAATACGAATCATAGTCTTAGGATTTCATGAATTGTTAGCAGATAATTTGAAAGTTCAGTTGAACTTGGATACATTTTATAGTTTTATATAGTTTAAATGTTAAGTTTGGACCTCTTTGATAAGATTAATGAATCATAATCAATCTGTATGCCAGTGAGTTTTTGTTCCTAAATGTTTTCTATTTGATGCAAATCAATAGAGGAAACCGGATTCAAGATTATCTCATTGAATTATCTGTGAATGAAATTGTTGTCATGTCTATTTGATCTGTGTTTTAATGATGAGTGAATGATCTATTTTTGAATCTTAAAGTAAAGGTTCTAGTGAATGGTTGTGATCGTTGAATTAGCACTATGAAAGTATGCAGTGGTGTAGATTATTCAATGGATTGCATCATGTTGTGGTTTTGGTTGGATAAAGAAACACTCATTATTGATATGCATGTCTAGATATTAAGAAGTTTTATTCATATTCTACTATTTTAAAGCTTTGATCTATCTTTTATATTTATTTAAACCCTCCCCAATGTAGGTTAGTTGATCTAATGTAATTTTGTTCCTTATTACTAGGAAAGGCCCCTTGAACATTACAATTACATTGACCATTGAGCAATATCAACACCGTTGAGAACCAACTACCAGGACCTTGGGAGTTAGATTACTATATGTTGTCTTTCTTTTTCAGGAGAAAGAGAATAGAGATATTTTGTTTAATGTTGTGCTATTTTGAACATCAAAAAATATGGCGCTAGAAGGGGGCTTGAGGAAAAAACTGGCTCGAATTGGTTCATTCTCACCAGATAGGTACGAGAGAGTTCTTAGATCTTCTTTGAATCTTGAACCTTTGATTGAACTCCAAACCCCTATCAGGTATAGGCCCCAGGCTTGTAGAGTCCCGATTCCACGATTTTCACCACTACTTACTCCACTTGGGTTTCCACAAAATCCACCCACACCACCTCATAGGCCAAACTGACCTATTCCACAACCAATCCACCACCACCCATGGCTTTCTTCGTGAATAACCCCTCTCCACTAGGGACTATCCTTGGGAGTATACATGATCTGCCCAAGAATCCAGAGAGATTATGCCCCAAGTATATGCATGGAGAATCAAGAAGTGCTAAAGATCACATACAAGAATTTAAGGATTCCTATACTCGTGCTCAGGTAGCCCATCATGATGGTGTGTGTAGGTTGTTCCCCTATTCTTTGGGTGACATGACATATAACTAGTATTTAAATCTACCCCAAGGGTCTATTCTAAGTTGGACAGATTTGGAAAATGGCTTTATTAATCAATTTTGAGTCTATGTAGACCCTGCCATTTTATATCACCAGTTTGCAACCATAAGAAAGGAACCTCATGAACCATTGCCACTATTTAACACAAGGTTCCAGAGAATGTACCGAAGGTTACATGATCCTTACTTAGTGGCTGAGAATATCGCCATCTTGGCATATTTAAGGGCCATGGACCCTTTGATTGGCTTATTCATGCAGAGGACATATAATGCTAATGAAATTGATTATGTGTCTAAAGTTTATCACCTAGCCATCAAATTGCAAGAACATATAATTTTACAAACGGGTAGTCTAGGAGTTCTTCCTCCCTTAGGATATCAGATGCCTAATCCAACTCCTTTGTTCAATACGGTCCCAGGGATGTCTTATTCCCAATATGGACCCATGTATGAGTTACAAGCCCCACCTCCCTTACCATTTGTCACTAATGGTGCTCAAGACTCCTCCTAGCAATCACAAAACTACCATAATCAAGCTGAAGGGTCAAATATTGTTAATCAACCATCTGTTGTGAAGATTGTAGAGAGTGAACGAGCAGCCCAATTGACTAATGAAATGGAAACTCTGAAGGAGACTCTATCTCATATATCTGATGATATGGCCCAACTTAGAAAAAATCCCCCTCAAAACCAAAACCAAGGTTACCAAAATTAGGGAGGGTATAACAATCAGGGTAGTTACCCTAATCAGAATTTGAACCAAAACACCAATAGGAACTTCCAAAACCAAAATTCCTCTAGCCAGAATTATCAAAATAAGAATAGAGGATATAATCAGAGGTCTAACAACAATAGACCATGGAATGCTAGGCCTAATAATGGGGGAGTTTCCCATAATTATCAGGCGGGTGATGAAAATCCACACACTACAAATGTGGCAGATCTCAAATTTATGACGAATTGGTGTAGGATGCATGATACTGCAACTCATTCTGAGGTTAACTGCCCAGAAATGGAAAAAAATGGTCGAAATTGCACAGGATGATGCTCCATTACAAGGTGAATCCAACAAGTCTGGTGGATCAACGGATACTACCATGGCTTATGACATCTTTGATGAAGAACTTTCATTTCCCAGCCAGGAGGAGAATGAAATAGTGGAAGACGTATACGACGCCCAGGCCTTCCAAACCAAGGGAGGTCATTTCTTAAGAAATTAGAATAAGGGCCCATTTACTACATCTGCCCCTCCTAAAAATATGGTCCCACCAAATCTGAATGTAGATAACAACCCACCACCACCTAAGGGGCCATCTGAATCTCATAATAAAGGTAACCCACTTGCTTTTCCTAAGTATCAATTTATGAATGATTCAAAGTTTGATTTCATTGCAGAGATGTAGAGACAAAAGACTTCATTGTCTTTCTTTGACATCATGAAGTGGTGCCCGACCCAAGGAGAAATTGTGTTGAAGGCCTTGGAGGAAGCAGACCAATTAAAAGGAAAAGAAAAGGCGACTCCCACAAACAAGATGAATGCAACCCTCTATAAAGGTAAGATGGGCACCCCACCTTTCCTTTTAAGTTTAAGAATTTTTGGAAAGAATCTACACAACTGTTTACTGGATTATGGGGTGTGAGGAAATGCTATGCCATTCTCAATTTGTAGGAAGTTAGGTTTAAGTCCACTTTTAAAAAAAAAAAAGGTCATTCAATTGGATAAAATGAAAGTTAATGTGGTAGGAGAACTGAAGAATATTCATGTACAGGTTGGATCTGACCCAAGGATCCAAACTTACATGGATATCCAAGTGGAAGATATCCCAGAAACATACAACATGCTTCTGAGCCGTGATTTAATGAAGAGCATTCGGGGGTATTTGTCCTTGGTTTTCTCACACATGTGGCTACCCTAGAAAGGAATAACATCACAAATCAGAATTGAGAGTGAGCCTAGGCTAAAACATATGATTACTGAATATGATTCTCCCAACGAAGTAGCTTACTTCAAAACTGAGATAGGAGTTTACAAAAGGGAGGAGATGATGACCTTCTCAATGCTCAATCTTGATGATACACTGCCTCTAGAAAAAATAAACCCAATGACTTGGTCAACCAACAAGTCTTAATCAAAAAGTTACAACAAGATAGGCTGGTATTGGGAGAAGAGGCTGATTTGTGGAGTTTGTTGCTTCCTAATTGGTGTAGAATTCATTATCAAAATCATTTCGAGTTGACATGTCAACCCTGTGTAGATATATTAAACCATGTCTGCCAGGTTGAACAAAATTGTGAAGGCCAACCCCAAGCACTCACCAATAAATTTTCATTTAACGCTAAGGATGCTACCATCCTTACGAGAACCAGTCTAGCTCAAGAGGAAGGACCTTCCCAAGTTGAGCAGACTCAGGTTCTATGCTCTGAATTCCAAAGAGATATTGAGAAATCTTAGTCTTTGTCAATTACACCAGCCCCAGATACCCTTCCAATGCCTAAGGCATTGATGAAAAATGTACTAAATTGTGATCTGATCAAAGAAAAGGTTCATGAAGTAGTTCCTGAACATGTTTTGAATATAGGATAATCTTCTCACAGACCTAGTTCACCGTTACCTTTAAATCCTGATGACCAACATTAGTCCAAACTGCCACACACTTCAAGTAAGCCATCACCTGTAATCCCAAGGAAGAAGGAAATTCCAGCTCCAGACCAACTCTGGAGTCTTAAATTTGATGGCTCTAAATCCAAATCAGGAAGTGGGGCATGAATTGAATTAACCAACCTAAAAGGGAAGACGTACTTTGCATCTTACAGGTTGCAGTTTGGCTGCACAAACAACGTGGCAGAATATGAAGCACTTGCTCGAGGATTGATGTTGGTGCATCAGAAGAAGGTCACAACTCTCATGGTTATGGGAGATTATGAAGTGATTGTCAAAAAATTCCGTAGCCAATATACTTGTCACAACAAAAGATTGGCTGCATATAGAAACATAGTTTGGAATCTGATTGAGGATTTTGATGCTTTTGGAATCACTTTGATTCCTAGGGAACACAATCAGATTGTAGATGCTCTTGCCGTCACTGCTAGCACTTTGAAGCCTATGTAAGATTCCAAGTTGAAAATATTTTCAGTTGAACTAGTCTCGATCCCATCTATCCCAGATAATGTCCATAATTTTTAGGTATTCGATGATGACCAACACATACTTGCCTTCTTGGCAAGTTCAAATGTCTTCAAAGGGAAAATAATTGATGAATCAGAAAGAGATCAAGGAGATTGGGATCCTAAAAGTTGTGACACTAAAGGGATACTGAATTTGAAAAGCAACAACATTCCCAAGGGAATGGTAGCTCTGGAAAGGATGTATTTGATTATGATCCTCGGGCTCGTGAGAGGGTGCCAATAGAAAGTGATGGAGGGAAGTACGAATCTGTTAATCTGGCTGATTCAAGTCCCGAAAGGAATGTCTATATAGGAAAAACATTCCCTGAGGAGATTAGAGATAAATTAGTTAAGGTACTAAAAGAAGACATTGCAATAATCACTTGGAGTTATGAAGATTTAAAGACTTTTGACACCTCGGTGATCACTCATACCATAACTTTGAAGCTAGAAGCAAAGCCCTTCCATCAAAAGAAGCGCCCGGTGAATGCTTTGATCGAGCCATTAATTCAGAAGGAAGTGCAAAAACTGTTGTCTGGAAGAATAATCTTCCCAGTACGACATTCCACCTGGGTTGCAAACTTGGTTCCTGTGCGTAAGAAAAATGGTGAGATCAGATTATGTGTTGATTTCAGGAACCTAAATAAATCCTCAGAGAAGGATAACTATCCACTTCCTTCTCTTAATGAGGTATTACAAACTATCAATAGATCCCGGATGATGTCATTCTTGGATGGCTATTCTGGGTATAATCAAGTGCTTGTCAGTCATGAGGATAGAATGAAGACCACCTTCACTACCAAGTGGGGGACATTTTCCTATCGGAGGATGTCATTCGGCCTTATCAATGCTGGAGCTACCTTCCAACATGCAATGGACGTAGCATTCAAGGATCTAATAGGTAAGTGTATCATTATCTATGTAGATGACTTAACTATCTTCTCTAAGAATAGAAAGGACCATGCTACTGATTTAGCAAAATTCCTTAAGAGATGTATAAGCTATGGTGTGTCCCTAAATCCAAAAAATGTGTTTGGAGTTTCTGAAGGGAGAATTTTAGGCCATGTAATATCAAAAAAGGGGATATCCATAGACCCTGATAGAGTTGAAGCCATCTTGAAACTGACAATGCCAAGAAGTAAAAAGGAGATGCGATCCTTCTTCGGAAGGATTAATTTTGTTAGAAAATTTATAACAAGGTTTGCAAAAATTGCCAAACCTCTTAAAGAAATGATGAAAAAAGATGCGAAAATAGAATGGAGCAACGAGGCCAAATTTTCTTTCTCGCAGATTAAACAGTCAGTATCTGCGGCACCAGTCTTGACAAGCCCAAATTATCTCAAGCCCTTCTATATCTATTCTTTCACATTCGATCATTCATGTGTGACTGTTTTAACACAACAAAGAGGTGAGGGAGATGAAAGGCCAATTGCTTTTATGAACTACCCATTCAAAAATGCAGAAGTCAGGTATCCACCCCTTGAGAAGCAGGCCTTTGCACTGGTGCGAGCAGTAAAAAATTTCAGGCACTACATTCTTCGGAGTCAGGCCGTCGCCATAGTTCCTGATCCAGTTGTGAAGTCTCTCCTTATGTAGAGTGAATTAGGAGAGAGAAGAGGAAAATGGATGGCTATTTTACAAGAATTTGATTTAGAAATCCATCCAATGAAGCTTGTTTGAGGCTAAGGTTTATCAAAGGCTATGGCGGATGTTGACAAGAGTATCACTTGCCAGCAGTATATAGTGCAGTCATTTACCAAGGATCCTTGGTACATAGATTTGATATTCTTCCTCCTCAATAACAAATTCCCAGAGGGGATGAATGCTATGCAATAGAGAGCATTAAGGATGAAGAGTTCGCATTACATGCTCAAAGGAGGAACCCTATACAAAAGAAATTATGAAGGAGTTTACCTGCGCTGTTTGGATCAGCATGAAGCCAAACATGCTATTGCTGAATTTCATGGTAGACACGACACAAGGCATGGATCTACACATTCCTTGGCCCATCAAATTCTCAGGTCAGGTTACTATTGGCCCCATGTGTTCAGGGATGCACATCAACATGTCAGAACATGTCACACATGCTAGACCTCTATACCCAAGGAACGCAATCCTGCGATGCCTTTACAACCGGTCTACGAGGTAAGACCATTTTCCCAATGTGCATTGGATTTTTTAGGGGAATTATTTTGCGGGTCATAATTTCATCTTGACAACAATTGACTACTGCACGCATTGGACTAAGGCTCAACCCTGCAAGAACAACACCGCAGAGGTGGTTATCAGATTTCTCAATGAAAGCATCATAACCAGGTTTGGAGTACCCTTTGCCTTGGTATGTGATAATGGCCCTGTTTTCTCATCTGCTGAGTTCATACAATGGGCCTATGAACATAAAATTATTTTGAAGTATTCATCTAATTACTACCCTTAGGGAAATGGAGTAGCAGAGTCTACTAACAAGAACCTGTTGGAAGTAATAAAAAAATTGCTAGAGAACAATCCTAGGGACTAACGTACCCAGCTGAGATTTTCCTTATGGGCAGATCAAACCCGTATTAAAGCCGCTCTAGGAAATTCCCCCTTTAAGTTAGTTTACGGCCAAGATCCGGTCTTCCCCATACATTTTCAGATCCTTGTCCTCAAGTTTATGCAAAAATTTCATTCAAAGGATGATTGGATTGAGGTAAGGTTAACTAATCTTTTAAACATGGAAGAACAGAGAGACGCTGCTTTACAATAGTTCTTTAAACACCAGGCTGTCGTCAAACGTTGGTTTGACAAAAGAGCCAAAATAAAGGCTTTCAGGATATCAAATCTTGTGTTGCTGTGGATAAGGCTAAAGCAAAAAAGGGAGATCACTAGAAGTTTGAAAAACTCTGGTTGGGTCCGTACTAGATAGCAGAGATCTTGGGTGAGAATGCCTTTCGCTTAAACACCCTAACAGGAGAACCTGTTCTATTTCCCGTCAATGGTCAGTTTCTCAAGCATTACTTTGGCCCATGAGGGTTTGATTTTCTGAATTGGTTGTATTATATGTAATTAGTTGTTCTTTTGTTTTGGGTGTTTTGTTTGTCTATTTTTTCTTTTTCTTTTATGTTCTTTTGTTGTTTTGTCTTGATCTTTGGGGACCTTCATTTCTTTCCACTTTGAAATGGAGGGGTTGTTATTTAAAGTATGTTGCAAGCACTAGGATGGAAATTGATTTAGGTATTTTCAGGCATGTCTATTGAAAGGTTTCATTCTAAACTTATGTCTTATGGTCATTTTAACATTGGTTTGAAAATTTATTAAGAATAAGGTATATTGTATATAATCTCATGAACTATGATTGAAGTCTGTCACAAAATAAATAAAACATCTACCTGTGTAAAGTACCTATTTATCTATGGGTGGTCGTATCTCTGATTCAAGTGAAAAATCCAATTCCCAAAACTATCATAAGGTCCACTATAGTTCTCAACCCACACTTCAGATCAATTATGTCTGAGTATTGAGAAAAAAAAATTAATAAAGAATTTCCACAAGTGAAGCCTATAAAAGAAAGAGAAAAGAAAACTATTGAAAGAAAGGAAAACTCAATATCAAATGGGTGATTCAAGTGTCTCTATTGGGGCTATGGATGCCTGTTTGGCAGTAGAGAAATGATTTGAGAGAACTAGAGGTATCTCCATTGGGGGTATGGACGCCTGACTGGAAGCAAAGCAATACCCAGGATTTTATTGCATGACAGTTGAAGGACTCAACCTATGTAGCTTGGATCTTAGGTGTAGATATTTAGGGGTGGAGAAAGTTTTTATGAAGAAAGATGCACTATATGTGCACACACTCAGATTCAATGTAGTTCATGTTGATATACATATGAGATTCTAGCTCAAACTTACTCAATATATCTGATTCTACTTAAGTTAGCATGCTTCATAAATTAGAGGTCCTAGGTGACTGAATTCTTTAGAATCTTGAAAATGGGTAAACCATTTTCCCAGTCGAGTCGCCATTTATTATGCCTTGCATAATCATCCCATTATTATTTTGAAACAAAATGGTTCCCCCTTGTTTTTGTTTTTGTCCTTGGTGTTTTGTTTGGGTCTTAGGAGTTGTTTGTTTTTCTCCTAACTCTTTCTTTCTTTTGGTCTGTTGGAAGCGGAGTCAGTATTGAAAATGGACTTATAACTTTTGTAAGGTTTGAACTCCAGATTCAATCCCAATTTTGGTTTTTCCTTTTTTCCTTGTTCTTTTTCATTGTCTTTTGGTTGGTCTCACACTCTCGGGTCCGTTTCTCCCCTGAGTCATTTCTTGTTTTCCTTGTGTTTTTTTTTTTCCCAAGCGGAAGCGGAACCAGAGTTGGAAGTAAACTTGGAACTTTATAAAATTTCCAGATTTTGCTCCCGCTTTGATTCTAAATTCGCTTGTTTGCTTTGTGTTGTCATTTCTGTTTTTTTTGTTTGGGCTAGGTTGGTTTTGTTCGGGTCCCTTCCTTTGGCTTTGTTGTTCTTGTCTCAGTTTTTGTTCCTTTGTCAGGATCAAAACCGAAATCGGAGCCAAACTTGGAACTTTGTAAAATTTCCAGTTCTGGCTTTGGTCCCACTTCTGCCCCCATTCCCCTTCATTTTTTTTCTTGGTTGCAGACCTAGAGCCGAGTTCGAAGTTCGATGAGAAACTTGTTAGAGACTTTCTTTTTTTGTTCCAGATCCGGGTCCGCATCCACCCTGCCTTTGGTGTTCACAGGAGTTAATTGTTCATTTGTGTTGCTTGCTCTGCCTCCAACCAACCACATTTATTACATTAATTACAACCTCCTCACACATGTGAAAGGGTTTTTAAACCTTAATCAAGGTTAACTGGCTCATTATCATTATTGTCTAAGTCGTTTTAGCGAACCAGAGCCAAGGTAACTGTGAGGAGCGATTTTATTGTGGAGATGTGTTGGTGAGCGAATCTTTTTCAAGTTTCAGTCTTTCCTTGTTGGCGTTTTGAGGTAGGGTTTCTTTTCTCTTCTTTTCCCGTTGTGCTTTGTCATTTCATTTTCGTGTTCTTGCTCGTTGTGTTTTGGTGCATTTACAAAACCTTTTTTCTATGAATCTTCGCTCTTTCTTTTGTGTCTTGTTGGTTTCGTTTTGTCTTTTCTATTTTCTGTTTGCTTTTCTTTCTTTCCATTGGGTTTTGTTTTCTATTTTACTGTCGCTTTCGTGGAAGGTCCATTTTGTCGTGCCCTATTTTCTAACTAGGGTTTCATTTGGTTGGGTCTTCCGTGTGTTAAATGTTTTTGGATTTGTTTGGAAGCCCCTTTGATCTTTCTTTCGTGTTGATTATGTGATTTCCATGATTGGGTTTGTGATGCCCTAATTTTCTGAGTCGACACATTGTGCAAACTAGGTTTTTCTCAACTACCTTTACAAAATATCTAGCCCTAGGTTTAAAAATTGGTCTTTATGCGGTTAAGGGGTGAGGTTAATCCCATCTATTTGGATTTCCTTATAAACCCATGTGACCCTGGTCCTTAAATCCATGTGACCACATCTTTAGGTAAAGTGCTCCATTTTTTTTATGTTAAAACTGGCAGAAGTGGACTCGAAAGCATACTTGTCTCGTGGATGTTTGCATTGGGGTTCATTCCCAAAGTGATCCCACTTCCGATTATTGTTAATTTTGGTCTTTGCACTTTCCCTTCAGCAGAGTCAAAACTGGAGTGGAGGTTGAACTTGGAACTAGCAATTAGTTTTAGGTTCGGTTTCTATTCTAATTCTGGTTCTGGTCTCATCCTGGTCTTGGTCCTAATCCCGCTTTGTGTTGAAATAGTTTTGTGTTCCTTAATATTCTGTGACTCTGCTTCCAATGAATTTTGAAATTTGGCTAAGTATGAAATTTGTCCTGAGGAAGTAGAGAAAGATGTTGGTTGATGCATTGATTTGTATGCTTTTTGTTCATCTAATATAGGGGTTTATTGCAGAGATTAGGAGATGTCAGGAACATTAGAAGAGGCTTCTCAAAGGATCCAACCTGCAGAAACTTCAAGGCAAGGAGCTAACCCAAAGAAGATCAAGGTGGAGCAGCTTCCTTACACCTTGAGATACAAACACAGGGAAGCTACTCTCATAGCTAGCAAGGTGGATTCTGATTGGGAAGACATCACTGATACCAACTTGGGCCCATTCAGTTATGAGGAGTTTCTCTTGGAAACATTTGGTGAGGAGGTAACAAGGAGGACACAGAGAATTGTCCAATTTGGATTGGCACATGTTGCCATCTTTCCCCATCAGTCCAGTGTCTTGAATTGATAATGACTGCAACCGAAGCATACAATCTTGCCAATAGGCAATGTGTGGATTTGCAGGGAAATGTTATTATTGATTTAACACCACAAATGATCAAATTTATGTTCAATGCACCTGTTCCACAAAATCCCAAGCAACTCAATGAAACATAAGCCCTCAAATTATATAGTGATAAGAAGGAGACTAACATAACTCATATGAACAAGAGTTGGATGAGAGTTGAGAAAAAGTCTTTGGCTAAGCTTCCTGATCAACCTAAAAGGGAAAACTTCTACAAGGAGATTGGAGACATAATAATGATGCTCTCTAGGGTGTTTGGGAAGAGGGATGCTTCCCAGTTCAACGAATGGATGTTTCCATTTATTTAGACTATCCTAGATGGCAAGAAACAGTTTGATTGGCCTATGATTGTGTCAGATTGCATACACAATCAAATGCTTAGAGTGAGAGAAACCAAGAGTTTCTTCATGACCTCTAATGTGATTTATGTCACAGCCAGAAGGGGGATCTTTCCTTGATTGAATGCAGTAGGCATATTGGGAGAAGCCCAAGGCAAAAAGAACATGTGGGATCATTATGATCAACTCACCTTGTAGGCCTTTGAGTCACATTACAGAAGGGTTAATGATGCATTTTTGTTTGTCATCATTAACTGGCTAATAGGGTGTTATCACAAAGGTATGTGTAAACATCATGATACCATGGAGAGTTAGGACAACCAAGTTCACCTACGACTTTAAATTTTGGAACATTAAAAGGTAAAATGAAAAGTTGTTCTACCAATAACTCACAACATTGAATATTATGAGGCATATCTAGGAGAGAGACAATAATCACCATGGCATCATGTCATTTATTTTTCAACCTTGGGATTTTTTCAAAAGTTGTGACCAAAAAATATTATTTAAAACTATCTACATTCTCTTGTAGGGGAGTAATTTTTCATATTTTGTTTGATAGTCATCATTTACTTTCCTTATGCCTAATTGTGAATCTCCATAGACTTGAAGCTCCTTGATGTGCTATTGAAAAGCCATCATAAGTCTAGTGATTAAAGCTTCATATTTAGCCATGTTATTTGTACAAGGAAAGGCTAATCAATATTATTTTGGGATACAATATCCTTATGGAGTGATCACAATAATTCTAGCTCTTGATCCATGTTGAGTGTATGAGTCATCAAAGTATAGCTTCCACAAGTGAGGTGAAGTGAGTGTGAAAACATTTTCATCCAAGAATTTTGAAATTAATTGATGATCTAGATCACCTCTATAGGTGAATCTGCTAATTGATCAATAATTATTTTCACTTTAATAGCCTTATGATCCACATATTCAATGTCAAATTCACTTAGGATCATGACCCATTTTTACACGCGTCCAGTAAGTGCAACCTTAGATAAAAGGAATTTTAATTATCCAACCTTAGAGATGAGCTTTGTTTGATGATTAAGCATATACTGTCACAATTTTTGTGATTCAGAAATAATGATGAAACATTCTTATTCGATTGGAGTATAGTTAAGCTAATATCCAACCAATGTATGACTAATATAATAGCTGATCATTTCCTTTCCTAATTCACCATGTTGTGCAAGAAGATCACCAAATGCAACTGAAGTGGTAGAGATGTATAATAGAAAAGGTTTCTCTTGAATATGTGGCATTAGCATTGGAGGAGAAGCTAGATAATATCTCAATTGTTAAAATTATTATTGAATTTTTTCATCCCATTTAAATGCAACATTCTTGTGTACTTAGAGATGGGTAAAAGGAAGAAATTTATTTGCTAATTGGGCAATGAAACACCTAATTGATTAAAGTTTTCCTTGGAGAATGTGCAATTGTTTCAAGTTAATTGGGGGAGGAATTTAAACTATTTTTTTTACCTAAGTAGGATCCACTTCAATACCTCTATGAGAGATAATGTACCCAAGCAATTTTCCAGAAGTGACCCTGAAAACACACTTTTTTAGGTTTAATCTCAATTGACATTGTTCAAGTCTATCAAAAATTTGGTGAAGGACCACTAGGCGACCTTCTCTTGTGATAGAATTTCCTAGTAAGTTATCTATATAATCTTCTATGATGGTAATAAAAATTTTCATGAAATATTATTAGAAATCTAGCTTCTTTCAAGTTTAGAAATCTAACGAAGATACCATCGAGGCTCCTTCAATATACTTTATCAACAAGGATAATGAAATGGTAGGAAAAATATATGAATATTTTATTTTGGTTATTGGATAGATTGGATGGAAGGGTGTTATCACAAAGGTGTGTAAACATCATGATACCATGGAGAGTTAGGACCAACAAGTTCACATACTAGTTTAAATTTTGGAACATTAAAAGGTAAAATGAAAAGTTGTTCTACCAATAACTCACAACATTGAATATTATGAGGCATATCTAGGAGAGAGACAATAATCACCATGGCATTAGGTGATTTATTTTTCAACCTTGGGATTTTTTCAAAAGGTGTGTCCCAAAATATATTATTTAAAACTATCTACATTCTCTTGTAGGGGAGTAATTTTTCATATTTTGTTTGATAGTCATCATTTACTTGCCTTATGCCTAATTGTGAATCTCCATAGACTTGAAGCTCCTTGATGTGCCATTGAATAGCCATCATAAGTCTAGTGATTAAAGCTTCATATTTAGCCATGTTATTTGTACAAAGAAAGGCTAATCAATATTATTTTGGGATACAATCTCCTTATGGAGTGATCAAAATAATTCTAGCTCTTGATCCATGTTGAGTGTATGAGCCATCAAAGTATAGCTTCCACAAGTGAGGTGAAGTGAGTGTGAAAACACTTTCATCCAAGAATTTTGAAATTAATTGATGATCTAGATCACCTCTATAGGTGAATCTGCTAATTGATCGATAATTATTTTCACTTTAATAGCCTTATGATCCACATATTCAATGTCAAACTCACTTAGGATTATGACCCATTTTTACATACGTCCAGTACGTGCAACCTTAGATAAAAGGCATTTTAATTAGCCAACCTTAGAGATGAGCTTTGTTTGATGATTAAGCATATAATGCCACAATTTTTGCGATTCAAAAATAATGACAAAACATGCTTATTCGATTGGAGTATAGTTAAGCTCATATCCAACCAATGTATGACTAATATAATAGATGGTCATTTTCTTTCCTAATTCAACATGTTGTGCAAGAAGATCACCTAATGCAACTGAAGTGGTAGAGATGTATAATAACAAAGGTTTCTCTTGAATAGGTGGCATTAACATTGGTGGATAAGCTAGATAATATTTCAATTGTTAAAATTATTACTTAATTTTTTCATCCCATGTAAATGCGACATTCTTGTGTAAGAGATGGGTAAAAGGATGAAATTTATCTACTATTTGGGCAATGAAACACCTAATTGATTAAATTTTTCCTTAGAGAATGTGCAATTGTTTCAAGTTAGTTGGGGGAGGAATTTAAACTATTTTTTTTTACCTAAGTAGAATCCACTTCAATACCTCTATGAGAGATAATGTACCCAAGCAATTTTCCAGAAGTGACCCTGAAAACACACTTTTTTAGGTTTAATCTCAATTGACATTGTTCAAGTCTATCAAAAATTTGGTCACGGACCGCTAGGTGACCTTCTCTTGTGATAGATTTTCCTAGTAAGTTATCTATATAATCTTCTATGATGGTATAAAAAATGTCATGAAATATTATTGTCATGGCTCTTTGATAGGTAGCTCCAACATTATTTAGGCCAAAGGGCATTACATTCCAACAATAGGTTCCACAAGGTCATGTGAAAGCCATTTTGCGTTGATCTTTAGGAGTGATACATATTTGATTATATCCTAAAAAATATCCATTAAGGAGAGCATTTCATGCCCAACAATTAAATCCACAATCATGTCTATATTGGGTAAGGGAAAATCATCCTTAGGACAAGTCTTGTTCAAGTCTCTAAAATTGGTACATATGTGAATGTTCCTAGTGGGTTTAGAAACTAGGACAAAATTAGAGACTATCATGCCCTAAAATTTTCTCAACCAAAACCATACACAACTACCAATTTTTTTTCAACTTGCTGATACTATACTAGTTTTGAAGTAGATGTAAAATCGATGACATCAAGTTTACGATATCATCACATCGCTTAAACTCTCCTAGTTGCATTCTTATCTAAGTATTCAAATTTGAGATGTTCAACTTTTCCTAGGTATCCTAGAGTATAGAAATTGATCACCCTTTTAAGTTTGATGAGTTGATGAACTACTAACAATTACCAATTTCTCTTTTTCTAGCTACAATGTTTCCCTAGTATAGCTATAAAGAAAAATATAATTGCATAATAATAACTTGGCTAATTGAAAACTTCTTGACACTTTGTGATTGAATGAGGATTATAACTACATATGCAATCCATAAAAATCTTTGTAACAATAGATTTTTTTTTTCATTTCATACACGCTAAATTATTTTATTTGAATAATGCTAAGTGTACTTTCAAGTGCAAAGGATGATAATTTAACTTGACTATAGAAATTACTTTGAATTTCGCTTTACATAAGTTTTTAATGTGCAAATAATAACGCATAATGATTTGCATCATTTTAATTTATTGCTAAGTTTCCTAAATGGAACTTCAACTCCATCAACTTGAGGAGTTTTATTTCAAATTCTTTTTGTTTTTTTCCTCTAATACTCTATCCTTTAATAATAATTAAATACTTATAAAAGCTTACATTTAGTTATTTAGTTGTAAATTAGAAACTTTCTATTACATGATTTTTTTTCTTTTAACTCACCTGATGCATGTATTTATTCCCTATTTCAGTCTGCTGGAATTAAAACCCAGATCAGAAAACCATGAATTTAAAGTTTTAATGACTATTATCAGCTTGAATTGTGTTCTCAGGTTTCATTATTGCAGACTTTAATGTTTGATCTTATATTTAATATTCTTCATGGCATTGGTATTGCCCCAGATATTTGGGAGGAGTGTTTCAATTTTGCAGGCAGATACTGAAGAATCCTTGGCAATGTTTCCCATTGATTATTTTTCCAGATCACTGAATATCAATATCCCATTTCACAATTGCATATTTCAGAAATTATTCATTTTTGGCAGATAGAGGAAATTTTCTTTGGCTGATCTACTCACTTTCTGAGCAGTCTCGTTGCTTTAATAAAGATATTCCTTTCGTTTGAAATCAAAATTAAAATGCAATGGATTTAAATGGTTGTTTGTTTGTTTGATTTCCGAATTTACTTAGTTATCATTTGTATTGCAAAACATTGAACAGGTCGGCGCACCAGAGAACATGCTCATAAAGCTATTCGACATCCTGAACTTATGGTCTATGGCTTTTATTATTTGATACTGTTCTTTCTGCTAAGATTTTCAGATTGGCAACAAGATTCCAGTTTCTAATAACTAAAACAATTTTTAATGATTTTTTACATCAAGTTTTTAGATTTGATTGCGTAAGAATTTTTACATCTCTTTTGGATTTGATTGCGTAAGAAAATCAAATCCAGAAAATTGATGTAAATATTCATTATGGATTGTACTTGATATCTCTTCCTAATGATTTATTAAATACATTTGCTCAACGTAGAGATCCAAGTTTTAAGATGCAAGAATGTTACATTTAATAAGAGTTATTTTGTTTTCTAACATTTTAATTTGTGGTTTCTTCTTTATCCTTTTTAAGTCTTAGGAGTGTTTCGAGAGCAATTGAAAATTTGAGTTCACTTTTTATTTAACCTATTAAATCTTCCTTATAAAAAAAATTGCATTGTATCATAAACTTTTCTACACAGAAACATATATTTAAGCCATTTTTTCTTTTCGTGCTCTATTTACAATTAAACCAAGGAATAAAATTTTCTACTACCCTATTCTAACAAACAATACATTCTAATACACCTTAAATTCACAAGTAAATACAAAACTAAAACACATACTTTTTGATTATTAAATAGGTCTACAATACATGCTTTACAATTCAACTTAATCTTACTTTTCATTTACTATTACAAAATGAGGTTTGGATTTCACAAATAAGAATCTATAACAAAACTAATTGTACTTGATATTAAATGCTTCATTTAATTCCCTTCTCACAAGCTTGTATAACATTCCAATACAACCTTCGTAAAGATTTCTTTTCTAATTAAATGTACAGTTTTGCATGCAAGAAAGAAAAAGAGACATAAGCAATAATTCATATCTCATGAAATCTTTTCACTATGATAATGCAACTTAAGAAAATGTTCAGAATGCCACTATTTTGTCAACCCTTATTGCAAAGGTGTTACATCTCTTGCAAAATATTCATTAACTTGAAATACAATGCAAGACAAGATAAGGACATTCAATCCAACACACCATCTTTTCCCTTCCAAGAATCTTCAAGAAACTCCACAACCTAAAAAGAACAAGTATGGAAAAACAAAAAATGCCAATGAGCTCTCCACCCATCCATAGGGCTGTTTAACAACCCGCCCCCAAGCATGGGGTATTCACTTAGCTACATGAAACATCTCAACTCAAGACTCAAGCACAAGGACTATAATAAAATTTTACACATACAACAAAACTCTCATATCAAGTCATTCACAAAAGTACAAATGCATTTCTATCACATTGGTTTACCTGTAGGGAAACCCACTTAGGGGGAGTAAGGGCTCAACCAGACATGGGGAACATATATATAAACATCACAATCACATTTCCATAATAAAAATCCACATAATCTCTACACCAACACCACAACACCACACCAATGCCGCATCAACTCCATCCATATCAACACCCTTATTTCTCCCAACAACATATCTATAGAACATACTGGGATACTCATATCCCCATAGATGCAAGGGTACTCGTACCATGGTAATGGCCATTACCCATAAGGGATACTCTTATCCCAATAATGAAAATCCCTTATGTGTGGGAGCTACGGCCACTCAAAACCCTTACACATGGAGAACCAAAGACTCCTCTATACAAGACGGGGTCAATTCACCTAAAACAAACAAACAAGAACAACACATCACATACAAAAAATACATCACATCAAAAACCCTCAAATCGTAAGGTGTTCCCACATGAAACCATCTTAACATATTATTGTAAATATTAAAGAAGAATACCTCACCACGCTATTATCCCATCAATGGTAGACTCTCTTGGATGGATAGCCTCCTCCTCTCTCCAACAATCTCTTCCTCCTCTTCCTCCCAAGAATTCCCAAAACAAAGATCACAAAAAATTGCAAATAAAAAAATGAGCAAGGTAACTTCTCCTCTCCATAAAGAAAGAGTTTTAAAGGGGAGGGAGAGATAACTTTCTCCCATAACCAACAAAACTACCCAACCACCCTCTCTTTTTTGCCACTTTTATGAGTGGGGGTAAAAGGAGGGTTCAAACACTTTTTATACGATAAAAAATGATGAAAATAACATCCCAACTTATACATCTAGGTTCTAGGCTAACTTTTAACACATAAAATACACTCCAAACCTCTTAAAAACGCTTTAAAATTCACTTAAAAAAATTGCAAATCAAAACTTGCACAAAACATAACCATATAACACATGACACTTAAAATAAATCACATATTCCCACAAAATGATTAATAAACCATAGCATCCCATGCCTAGGTCCTATTTCACACAAGACAACACAAAGTGGTTAAGTGTTCTCATTAATTACATCAACATTTAAATCTTTGTACACTCAACGAAAAGTTGTTAGTATAGTATAATTATATGTACCAACATAAAACCATCATAATCACATATCATCATAAATCAACTATTCAATCTTAGATAACATATACAATACACCATTCCACAAATGTAGTAATCACAATGAGAGTATTAAAGATCATTACATGAACAATATAAAACATCACATCCATAATTATATCAATACCTTCCAAAATATGCACCAGTCTAATCATCAATCATGAAATCCTATATCATATCAAATATCATCCTTAGTAAATGAATATGCATCAACAAAATATCTAGAAGATCACCAAAGGATCACACCAGAGGGCGTTGTATGAAACTGAATAATCAATCATACAATATATCATTCATAAGTAAGCCAATTACTAGTCACCAACAACCTTTATAAATTAATACATTGTATATACATAGTGCCACTACTAGCAACTAAATAACCATTAACCCATCATGATTGAACATCTCGTTCAACATATACTTGCATAATCAACACATTTGATTATCATAGATAAATCACAATAACCATTAGATATATGGAATTATTTCGTTAACCTTATCAAATTAAAAACAAGCATATGAACATCATTGATGTATAGGAACATCCATCACTCAAAAACTCAGGTATAGTATCCAAACATAGAGACACATAAAATATTAGAAAAGAATCATCAAAGACACATCAACTCACTAGGATCATAGAATGCTACACCCTTAATATTTGTGTACATCGAGTTATGAATAGTTAGCTTGTGGCTATCTTAACTCCTAATTAAGTCATGTTATCATTATTATATTATTATTTAGTTAGTTAGGTTGGCCTAGGGCTTATATAGGGGTGCCAGAGTCAGCCTAGGTGATATCATGGGCATAAATAGGTATATATAGGAGGCTGTGAGTCTTAGTTCATCATCATATTGTGAATTGTGTTCTCATTGGAGATATTTGGAGGTTTCCCCCCTTGAAGTGGCTTGTTATTCTCAGTTATTACCAAGTATTTGTAGCATATTTCATATCATCTTCTTCTAGTGTGCAAGTTATTTCATTACAAGTGTTAATTGTGCAGGAACACCTTAAGGTCTTTTGGAAGATCTTAGTGATTTTTGGCTTGTAGGTGGTTCTAGCCAACCACCAAGGGAATAAGGACTATGATATAAAGTCCCTAGGTTGTTTTTGAGAGTGTGTTAGGGTAGGTTTGGCTTAGAGTCTTGAAATTTATGAGTTCCTAGACAAATCTTGGCAATTTGAGCATTTTGGCAATGTTACCTTGGCAATTTGGCCTAAAAGTTGAAAAATAGCATTAATATTGTTCTAAGTCCGACCCAAGGGTCCTAGAACGTGGGATAAAGGTATATAAGGTCATCCAAACCCTAATACCTAGGTTGGAAGTTCATTTTCACGAATTGAGACTTGGAGAGCATTTTTGTGTGATTGGAATTCAACAACTTTTGAGTGCATTTTTGTGTTTGAGCCTTCATCCAGTCAAGAATGGATTGAAAGGACTAATATGATGCTTTTATTGTTTCATTTGTGTCATTTACTTACTGTAACTAGCATTATATTAGTCATTTAGATCAACTAGTTAAGGTTTTGCAAGTTTTTGGGTTTTTGGACTCACCGCCGGTTTGGGCCAGTTTTGTGAATAATGAGTCTCACTTGAATTCCCATGGCTTTCCTCTCATTTAAACTTGGAATAAAGTTTGGTACTGTGTAAATAATGTACATACAGGTTTAGGAGTCTTTGTTTACAGGGGAAGTGAAGAAACTATCAAGCACTAGGCGAGTGCAAGTGCATTCTGGCTAGTGGCTTGGAGAGGACAGCAGTAAAGAAAGCTGCTAAATGGATTGGTTTGTGCCAATAAAGAGCATGGGAGTGTGGGAACATGTATTCCAGACATGTTTGTGCAAGGAGGAGAGTTGAGGAGGTCATTGAAGCCCTCAAAGTTGGAAAAAGGAGCTAAAACCCTTGAAACCCTTGAAATTAGCGAGGTATGAGGATAGTCATATGAACGGCCACTTGGGAGAACTTACACCTGGTAAATATTGAAGCCTATGGTACCAATAGAAATAATATCAAAAAATATTAGGGGGTTGTTAAGACCGTTTTTGAGAAAAGCCAATAAAACGGGTTCTAGGAGGCCTAGTTGGGGCAAAAGGCTACAAGGCCTAAAATGGAGTTTTTCAAGAAAGTGATGGGAGAATGGTGAAAGAATCCAATGAGATGGATCAGTGAGGTGTAAAATCAACAAAGAGACAGTAGAATATCCTTTCCTAGCCCTTGGAGTGGTTAGGACACTTTGGTTCAGTTTGGAGCCCAGGGAAGCCTAGTGGCGAATTAAGAGTAATGGAGAAGAATTTGCAATTGGTGGAGAGTCTTATGAGGTGAGAGGGGTTTAGGAGAGATCCATCAATAGGGTAGAGAGGAATACCCTAGGAAGACCAAAGAATAGGTCTTGGGAAGAGCAAGAGTGCTCTTAAAAGGTAAGTCTCCCCATTAGTTATTAGAGCATGATTTTGGCACCGTAGAGGCAAGACATCTTCTCAATATTGGAGATGATTTTTGGAAGAACATATATTTAAAATTTTAGTGATTTTTTTCTTTTATTTTTAAAGGATTTTTGAAGACCATATTAAAGAAGATACAATCCATATTTCAGAGGGATTGGAGCAGAATTGAGTGAATTATTGCAAAAATAGGGTTTCTGCACATTTTTGGAAGGTGCATATCTCTCCAATACTTCCAAATTAGAGCTTGATGTTTAGTGTATTTTTGAAGAAACAATAGAGGAGCCTACAATAAAAAATTTGGAGAAATTGAAGTAGAAATAAGCGAGTTATTGCAAAATTAGGGTTGCCAAAAAAATCTCTCTCAAGGCTGCAAATTTGTTAATTTCTTGGAGTTTTTTTTGGGTAAGTTTTATTTTGGTCCCAGTAAGTTGTAGTAAATTTTTTAGAGAATTTAAGCTTAATTTGTGTGATTTATTTCAAAATTATTGGTTTCCATCATGACGAGGCTTGCAACAAGGGGAAAAAAGAATGTTGTCACACTGGGGAAAACCCTTGATAAGGATGGGGTAACAATAGAGGATATTAATCCCAATGAGGAAATTAGTAAGGTTATGGAAGAAATTTCCTCAATGAAGATAGATATGTGTGACCTAAGAGGAGATATATTGGACATACGAAGCTTGTTAAGCACCTATATGAATGCACCAAGAAAGGAGTTCTCAAGTAACCAAGGTAAAACTTTTAGGTCAGCTAATCTTGACCCAAATGTTAATACTCCTATGTGATCTAGGAATTTGATTCCAAAGGTGGATATGTGCAAGTTCGATGGTAAGGATCCTCTAACATGGATAAACCAAATGGAGATTTTTTTTAAGTACATCAAGTCCCAAATGGACAAAAGGTCATGATGGCTTCCATATATCTAGAACCAGATCAATTAATTTGGTATCATTGGATTTGTACTCATCAAAGGCAAAACAGTCTCACTCTCTCATGGTCAATTTTTACGGATGAACTCTAAGCACAATATAACAATAGTGTGATAGACAACTGTTTCAGCTAGCTTGCTAAACTTCAACAAACAAGATCCATTAAGGATTATATTCAAGGATTCCAAAATATATCCTTAAGAGTGGATACAATTACAAAGGAGAACTTGAATGATTTATTATTGGGTGGTCTCAAGGATCACATTCAACATGAGGTGTGCATGTTTAGTCCTAACTCTATAAACGAGTCTTTTATCTTAGCACACAAGGTAGAGGAGAAGTATTTGATTCCTAAGAAGCAAGGGGCTAATTTGATAAGAGAGAAAGGATATTCAACACCTTATCTTCCTCAACCTACTAGGCTGACTCCACAACAAATTGAGGAGAAAAGAGAAAAAGGATCATGTTTCAATTGTGATAGAAAATACAATTGTGGACATAAATGAAGTGAAAAAAAAATGTTTATATTGAAGGTCCAAGTGAGGAAGAAGAGGAGGAACCCGTATTAGAGGATGAAAGGGAGTCGAATGAGGAATAAAATGATTCCCAACCAATCATTTCTTGTCATGCACTCTCAAGTTTTAGTGCTCCACAAACTCTCAAGGTAGTGGGTTTCTTAAAGAAGCAGAAAGTAACAATGTTAATTGACTCTGGTAGTACTCATAATTTCATCAACAAAAATTTGGCTTCTTGTCTAAATTGTTTTATATATCCAGCTCCAAAGTTTCAAGTTTTGATTGTAGATGATGGTACTATTAGTTGTTCGGGGAAGTGTCATAGCATTAAACTATCCATGAGAGATTATCACCTTGATAGCCCAATGTATGTGATATCCATGGGTGCAACAAATATTATTTTGGGAGTACAGTGACTTACTACTCTAGGAACAATTGAGATGAACTTCCAAGAACTATTCATGAGATTTCAATTAGAATGAAAAATAGTACAACTAAGAGGATTGAAGGAAAGGTTCCCACAAATGTTAAGCTCTCATCAAATGAAAAATTGGATTAAGAAGGAGTTGATGGATTTTTGGCCCAATTATGTTCATTAGAAGTCTCTTAGTCTAAGGTTCCCACCCATCTATATTTATAGGCAATAATTGATCGTCACTCAGTGGTTTTAAGAGATATGCCTATAGGACTTCCTCCTAAGAGGTATCATGATCATGCCTTACAACTATTTCTAGGGAGCCAACCACCCAATATCAGACCTTACAAGTACCCACATATACAAAAAAGTGAGATAAAAGAAAGAATTATCAGGTATAGCCAATATTCTTACTCCTCACCCATGGTGATGGTGTGTAAGAAGGATGAAAATTGGTCCATGTGCCCAAACTATAGAGTTCTTAACTTGTACACTATCAAAGATAAGTTTCATATTCCATTCATTGATGATTTTCTAGATGAATTGAATGGAGCTATGTTTTTTACAAAGTTAGATCTTAGATTAGGTTATCATCAAATTAAAACTAAGGAAAAATATATTTGTAAGACAATATTTAGGACTCATGAGGGTCATTATGAGTTTTTTGTGATGCAATTTGGTCTTAAAAATGCACCATCTACATTTCAGAGTTTGATGAATTCTATTTTTAAGAAATTCTTGAGGAAGTTTGTATTAGTGTTCTTTGATGATATATTGATTTATAGCAAGACATGGGAAGAACACTTGTAGAATGTAGATCAAGCATTACAAGTTCTTGAAGATCATCAAATCTATACTAAGCAATCCAAGTGCACTTTTGGTCTCAAGGAGGTGGAGTACATGGGACACATAGTTTCACATGAAGGGGTAAAGGTGGATCCTAACAAAATTAAGGCCATCATGGAATGGCCTATTCCAAAAACCATTAACAAATTGAGGGGTTTCTTGTGATTGACAATATACTATAGAATATTTAGAATTATGGTTGTATAGCAACATTCCTCACTACTTTATTGAAGAAGGATTGTTTTCATTGGAATGAGTCCGCTAATGTAGCATTTGAGAGATTTAAGAAGGCTATGTGTACAAATCCAGTGCTTTCCACTCCCAACTTCACCAAGTAATTCATTATAGAATGTGATGCCGTAGGAAATGGGATAGGAGTTGTTCTCATACAAGAGGGTCAACCAATTGCTTTTGAGAGTAATCAATTAAAGGGTAAGAATCAACTCAAACCTATTTATGAGAAGGAAAAAGCTAGCTATTATTCATGCAGTAAAACAATGGAGGCCTTATCTAATGGGTAGAAACTTCAAGGTTAAGATAGATCATGATAGCCCAAAATATTTTTTTGGAACAAAGATTATCTTCTGAAGAGCAACAAAAATGGGTCACTAAGATATTGGGATATGACTTTGAGATTGTATATAAGAAAGGGAAGGAAAATATCATGGAAAATGCACTTTTTAGGAAGGATGAGAAAGATGAAACCTTATTGTATGCCATCTCAATACTACAAGTAGATTGGGTGGTTGAAGCCAAATCAAAGTGGTATCTAATGATGTTTCTACAAGTAATCCCATTCAACAGTTAAAGAGTGATCGTAGTAGTTCAGATAAGTTTTTTTGGAAAGGAGATGCTCTATGGTATAAAGAGCGATTGTATATTGTAAGGATTCCACTCTTAAACACAATATTCCCATAGAACTTCATCAATCTCCAGTTGGGGGTCATTTAGAATTTTTGAAGACATACCATCAAGTCAAGCAAGATTTTTTTTGGGAAGGGCTAAAAGGTGATGTTCAAAAATTTGTGGCTGAATTTTTGGTTTGTCATAAAAATAAAGGGGAGAAAATTAAGACACCAGGTCTCTTGCAACCTTTAGTTATTCCTAGCCAACGTTGGGAAGAGGTATCTATGGACTTCATCATAGGGCTTCCAAAATCTAAGAGTCATAATGTTATCATGGCAGTAGTAGATCACCTCACTAAATATGCACATTTCATTGCATTATCACATCCTTTTACAACGAGTACAGTGGAAAAATATTTTTTGAAGAACATAAAAAAAATACATGGTACACCTAAGGTTATTATCAATGATCACGATCCTATCTTCACTAGTCACTTTTGGAAATATTTTTTCTCATGTCTGGGTACTCAGTTGGCTCACAGTTCTTCATACCATCCTCAATCTAATGGGAAAAATGAGGTTGTTAATAAGTGTTTGGAAGGATATCTACATTATTTCACTTTAGATAAATAATCTCAATGGGTGGATTGGCTACCACTAGCAGAATGATGGTATAACACTTCCTTTCATAGTTCATCAAAAATGTCTCCATTTATGGCACTATATCTAGATATCAACCTCCTTCCATCACATCATCATTAAAGGAATCACCAAGAGTTCATGTAGTGGAGGAGCACTTGCTTCATCAACAACAAGTACTCTTAGGACTCAAGTAGAATTTAGCCATGGTACAAAATCGAATGAAACAATAGGCATACTAGCGCCACAGTGAAAGAAGTTTTGAAGTCGAGGATTGGGTCTTCTTGAGATTGCAACCTTATAAGAAAATATCAATGAAGCAACAAATATAATAATAAGTTGTCTCCAAAATATTATGGCCCATACCAAGTCATACAAAAGACAGGAAATGCCGCCTACAAGTTGGAGTTGCCACCTACAACAAAGATACATCCAATTTTTCATGTTTCTTTCTTGAAGAAGGTAATTGGGCACAATATCCCTACTCAGATATTATTACCAGAGCTCGATGAATAAGGAAGAATCATCTTGGAACCATAGTGCATTCATCAAACACACATAAAGAAGCTAAATACTAGAACACTCACTGAGTATCTCATCCAATGGAAGAATTTTCCAATTGAAGATGTCACATCGAAAGATGAGGAGTTCATTTAGAAGAATCCACACTTGATTCACATTGAGGACAATGCTTCTTTGAAGAGGGGGGCATGCTACACCCTTAATATTTGTGTACATCGGGTTATGAATAGTCGGCTTGTGACTATCTTCACTCCTAATTAAGTCATGTTATCATTATTATATTATTATTTAGTTAGTTAGGTTGGCCTAGGGCTTATATAGGGGTGTCTAAGTCGGCCTAAGTGATATCTTGGAATAAATAGGTATATATAGGAGGTTGTGAGTCTTATTTCATCATCATATTATGAATTATGTTCTCATTGGAGATATTTGGAGGTTTTCCCCCTCGAAGTGGCTTGTTATTCTTAGTTATTACCAAGTATTTGCAGCATATTTCATATCATCTTCTTCTATTGTTCAAGTTATTTCATTACACAAAAGGGAGGGGTCTCACATTCCCCCTAGAATTGGACTTCCTCCTGGAAGTCATTAAGGATTTACGAGAAATTTCACTTACATAATACACATTTGTAGATGTACAAATTTAGTTATGAGACTCTTCAAGTATTTTAATAATAATTTTCCTTTACATAATAACCTAAAAATAATAGAGTAATCTCTATCAATACAATGCAAAAGATTATTTATCCATATTACATTAGAACAATTTAAACATATAAAAATCAGATTCATATTACTTCATATTTTAATTATATATTTTTAAAGAATATGCTACACATACATATGTATGACCAAAAATCAATTGTATTAACAAAATTCTATTAATATTCTATAACCACATGCTTACTGACATATCCCATTGTTCAAGAGGTGAGTTTTATGAGGATGAACGTTGCCAAATGCCACTGAATAGTCATATACCTTAACACTAAGCTAGAAACCATGTAGCTTCAAATTGATTATGCTAGGGATTTTTTTAGTGGCGAATATTCACCAATTGGCGAATATTACATATTGGCCAAGTTGAAATTGGCAAATAGATCACACCCCACAGGGCGGCCAAATTCCCCAGATTTTATAGTTTATCAGTCCAATGCATTTCCATTTGCCATCAATTTATTTATGAGGCATATTTAAGTAATAATTTTACCATAAAAAACTACTCATTTCAAATGGACCAATTAATATTTTTTGCCTGGAATCTCAGAAGCATCTACTAAATCACCTACATATTCACCAATACTATTAAAATAACATTGTGTATCGAGACTCATTTTGCTGATTAAAATTTACAAATAGTTTCTTATGAGGACTCATTTTTCCAATTAAAATTTACGAATAGTTTCTTATAAGGACCCATTTTTCCAATAACATTAAAAAATAATTACATTTGAGGACACATTTCACCAATTTCCATGACACCTCCATGCTAATCATAGGGCCATAATCGCCTTGAAAATTACAATGTATGTGTTCCATCGAGGTTTGATTCACCCAACACTTAAATGTATCATTGTATAATCACGAGGAATTCACCAAATTTTTAATATACCATTTAAAAATCCCATAGAATTCACCAAATATGGTTTGATATAAATACAATCAAAACTGTCATTTATTCTTACACATTTTTTTCAATTCCGAACTTGTGAGCTCTTGATTTAGAAGTTGGACTTGGAACCTTGAAGTTGATTGTAGCCAAGTTACAAACTTAAAACACAAGAATTCTTGCATTAACGAATAGCAAGTCAGTGAAAACCTAAAATTAAAGGTGAGTGATCATTTCTTCATAGTGTTATAAGATTTCTTTATCTATTTTCCATTCTTGCTTCAATCTTAAAGATGATATTGAGTAGGGAATGAGATCTATATTCTATGTCCTTAAACAAGAAGACATTTTTTTCCAACTTTTATTTGAAGTGAGAGATCAAGATGTCAAGCAACAATTGCAAGAAGGGTAAGATTCCTCAGGGTGGTGAAGGGATTGGGAGGCCATCAAAATGCCCAAAACATAGAGTTACCATACAGTCTTACTTTGGAATCGACAATGCTTTTGATCCATCAGATCAAGATGGAGCTACATCATCAACTCTTCCACCAAATATTAATGAAGAAGGCATTCACAATACCTCACCGCCACCGAAAGGTGGGATTTTCATTGAGTTAAATGAGTCAAATGAGGATGGCAATACCACAAAAGATATTCCAAGGGATACCTTGGTTGGCCAAAAATGAGATAATTGACTTGGATGAAAAATTTGGGGCCATAGATGATTTTGGTATCAAGAAAAGAAAAGGAAAATAAAAAAGGGGCACAAGTGGAAAATGACAAGGAATTTTTAGCTTGATTGAGTGTCAAAGTATCCATTCATTGAACCAGTGGAGAAAGGAAACAAAGATGAACCTCCAATACAATGCAAGTGTATTATTTGTAGTTGGAAATGTAAAATAGACAAGAAGCTATATCTAAAGCTTGACATTATAGAAAAGCATATCGGTAAAGTTTATGAAAACAAATCATAGACGAAAAGGAACAATCGGTAGTATGATGGAAATGAAAGGAAGAATGTCTTCATGTTAAGTATGTTATGGAATATGATGAGCATAAGCAAAGAATATTGAGCTTGCTACATGTGGAGGTACAATTGAGGCTCAATTTGGAAAAGTAATGGAAGGAGCACAACTAGAAAAATTGTTTAGATGAGTCTTGTTTTTCATATTTTTTCCAGAGGGTGTCCTATAACAGACTACCCAAAATGTTTTAATTTATTATCTTTTTTTGGGTGTTCCTCACTTTCCTAGCACACATTGGTCAGTAAACACTGGATGGGAATGGGAAAGCTGTCTTGCTACAATGGAAAACAATATTTAAAGAAGAAAGTAAAAGAGTCAAACTTCATTACACTATCTTTATATGAAGTTAATGCGGTAAATAATACTTCTTGGGTCTGTATGCATGTGTATACTATAAAACAACATATCTGCTAAGCTCATCTTCTCTGTGTTCATAAAATGAAGGACAATTCAACATTGCAAAATCTATTTGAACTAGTCAAGAAATATTTGAATGAAATTGGAGGTATGGATGGCTTGACAATTTCCAAAAAGTTGGTGTGTGTAGGAGCTGCATTAATGCAAGGTCACAGGACCGATGTTTGCACAAAGTTACAAACTACTTGTGCACCATACATGCTTGGAATTCACTGCATGGCCCACATAATGAATTTAGCATTTAGAATTGTAAGCAAGTATCCTATAGTACAAAATTTGAAAATCTAGTCTACGAGCTCTATGCATACTTCTGCTAAAGTCCCAAACATTTCATGAAATTTCAAATTTTTGATGAGGGAATAATAGCAAGAAACAATTTTCTTAAGGATATTGATACCAAATGGATCTCCTTGCATGGACCAACGTAACAAGTTCTTTTAGAATATTGATCCTTGATTGGAGTAATGTATGAGCATCACAACATAGTAGAGAAAGCTCCTGACCTCTTACATAGGTTAAGCGATATAGAGATACTCTTGACTTTAGCTAGTCTTCTCCCCATGCTAGATGAAATAAAAAATCTTGTGAAGAAAGAACAAGATAAAACTATTTATATATATGAATATACCAAACTACATAGAATGACATGCATGGCCCTCGATCATCTATGTCTAAATATAACTTCTAAAATCCTATTTTTTTAAGTTGATAGAAAATTACAGATTTGAATCATCCTGAAAATTATTTATAGC
>VDFB02259465.1:209933-224318 GCA_007258455.2 Sequoia sempervirens
AGAGCATGAAACAAAAATTATAGAAATCAAATCAACATAATGAACACCAAATTTTTATGTGGGAAACCCAATGAGGGAAAAATCACAGTGAGGGTTAACTCACAATATAAAGATTATTAAACAAAAGCTCACTGCCAAGGGCTCACTACCCAGAAAAGGACTCACTGTCTAAATAAAAAGGCTCACTACCTACAAAAAGGACTTGTTATGCCTTGCATAACCACCCCACTTTGTTTTGGATCAAAATGGGTCCCCCTTTCCTTTTTTTTATTTACTTTGATTCCGGTTACTTGCTTTCCTCTTTGGAATTCTAATGTTTTCCTCCAATTTTATCTTTTGTTTTGTCTGATCTAATTTTGGTTCTGCCTTAGTCAGAATTTAGGTTTTCTCCTGAGTTTAGGATTTTCCACCTGGCCTGAATTTTCCCAGATCTCATTCAAAATTTGGCTGAGCATTTGTTGTTCGGGGATTTTCGGTTTTCACAGAATTCCGCATGGTTCGGATTTTTCACAGATGTCCTCTTCCATTTTTTCCTGAGATCCATTGTAAATCCGTCGTCCCATGTTCTTTTTGGGTTTGCTGGGATGTCACCTTCTTCACAAAAATCCGTTCTGCGCTGATTTCCCTGGAATCTGAAGAAATGTTAAGAAATATGGAGTAGTAGGACTAGTTAGCAAATGGCGATGCATTTCATGATTAATTGATGCTATTTTGATATCTCACATGTTGTTCCTTGTTTGATAGTAATTGTATTAAGCTTCTAGTGGGTGTTTTCATGTTTATTCCACTAGAATTTGCCTGACTCAGAATTCTCCAAAATTCCTCCCTAGCTTGGATTCCATGGGTCAGCCTGAAACCCGAACTGTTTGTATGATCATTTTTGTTTGAAGATTTAACGGTACGCTACTAACATAGGATTCATTTCAATGATCATTTTGATTATTTAACTTTTTTCTATGTGATCTTTACTGTGGTTTTCTTTGTTGAGTGTAGGATTAAATCATGCTAGGATGATATTTGCTAAGGGAGCTCAGTTGAAGGGAATTCTCCTATCCAGTTGGTCATGAAAATCAGCTAAGATAAAAGTCAGCAAGACTTTTCTAGACTCTTACTGACTGGTGGCTTTGCTCTGACTATTCAAAATCCAAAGAATTAGAATACTCCCCATTATGTATCTTATCGGCGTAGGGTTATCACGGTTTCACTAACTTATGGTTCGTTTTGTTCAAATCTAAGTTTATGTTGGTTATCGACAAGACCCATAGATGTCACAACGATTAAGAATCATATCCAGGATCTGTCAGCAAGACAGGGGTCATCATCCCAGCGACATGAATTTCCTATTGGCATGAGGGGTTTCCTTTGGAGAGAAGTCTCGGTGAGATCTTCAGGTCTAACCGATGGGTGGAAAAAGGCATACACTATCAGTGCAATGTTCTCTCTTTGCTGAGATGTCTCGATGAATCCCAAAAGTCTCACCAACTACCACCACCAGCGGACACTTTGGCGGGAGTCATCTTCATCGGTGTGTGGTCTTGGTGAAGTTTCTATGTCTCACTGACCACTATCAAGAGGATTCCTATATCGGCATAAGGTGTTATCCCCACCAAGATGCTTCAGGGAGTTCACAAGGTCTCACCAACTAAGCAAAGGGAGTCACTAGGAGTCTCACCAATGGGAAGGGTTTATGTATTAGCAAAGTAGGATAGCATTGCCAGGAAGTCTTTGTGAACAAAGCAGGTCTTGGCGACACAAGTGGAGCTCGCCAAGAGGTACGAAGTCACCAGAAGCTCTTGCCGAATAGAGGATATCTCACCGAAGCATGAAGGCTATCGGCATAGTAGTTGGAGCCTACTAGGAGGTCTCGGCAAAAAAGGAATGTCACGCTGACACAGTGCTAGGGGACTCCATTGGTGGTCTTCAATGAGAAATATGATATGTCACAGTGACAACACGATGAACTAGTGAGGGATTTCACTGAGACATGAGATATCTGTAGGACATCTCCCCAACAAAGGGTTGTTACAACGAAGTGCACACAATGCAAGAGGACATTTCAATATGACTACCATAAGGTCTGGCTGAAAGGAAAAGGAGCTCACAGAGAGGAAAGGCATGTGCCAAGAGGTCTCAGCAAAATGTAGGAGTCTTGGCGACACATTTGGAGTGAGAGAAAGAATTTCGGTATAACTATAGTGAGGTTTTGGTGACTGTATAGCTTGCCAAAGGATCATGCTTTTGCCATGAGGTATTGGCGAAGAGCGAGGGTCACGCCAAAACAAAAAGAGAAGCTGGCTTAGGAAGGTCAACAAAAGGAATTCAGGGAGACTCCAAACAAATGAAGGGACTTCGCTATGAGGTCATGGCAACAAGTGAAGGTCATGCCAACATAGAGCGAAGTCCCACCAAAAGAAATGGAGCTTGGCCAAGGATCATACCTTCGCCAAAAAGTCTTGGTGAAGGAAGAAAGTCACACCGAAAGGAAGAAAGTGGGCTCGGCAAGAATGAAAAAGGAGTTAACTGAAGGTCTTGCTGATAGTGATGGATTTCCCAGTGAAGGGGGTATTGATATAACCAAGAGGATATTGACATGAAGTCTTACTGACCCGATGGGTCTTGCCGATGGTCTTGGTGAGCTCGGTATGACTTCTATAGCTCGCCAAGATGTCTCATTGATGACTGTTAAAAGAAAAAATTGCATCAAGGAGACACGATGAGTGTCTCACTGACATGCAATTCAAAGTGGACCACTTTTGACCGCCTGATGAAGCTCGCGTGGCGTATGTCTAACCAATCAGGGGAAAGCCAAAGGGTGATTCATCAGTCCCTTTGACCAATTGACTATTCCCAAGAAAGAAGGCCAATAGAATGCAAACCAGATGGACTCTTTCTGAGAAACAAGTGGTGATGGTTTAGCTCGGGAAAAATGTTCAGATCTGCAAGAAGACCCAATGGCATTTTCTAGAAGAATGGTCAACCTACAGAGAAGTCCAAAAGAATAAAACCAGGGAAGGTTTCCGCAGTGATCTTGATAAATGGAATCAATAAATATGCCGACATTAAAGCGACAAGGATAAAATTGAACCATAAAGGTTATTTAATGTTGCAGTTGTCAAAAGATCTAAAAAGAATTCTCCTGTGAGTAGGAATCCTTCATCAGCATAGACAACAAGGATTCACATTTAATGCAGTTTTGACTTTCCTCAAAAAGATCTAAGAGTCGACTCTCCTAGATGCAGATATTTTGCAAACCCTAGCACAGGGGACATCGCATTCTTTTGGTACACACTCTATATAAATGGAATTCTTGCCTCTTTGTAAAGGTTAGACAAGAAGGGATTAGAACTTCTAGATTTAGATAACTTTTAGACGGAGAACCATTTTAGAGTTAGAACTGTTAGGAGTTGGTCAGTTAGCAGAAGCAGATAGAATTGCATCTTGATTCTCAGTAATGAGATCTTCTTTGTCTCCTTGGTTAGCACTAAGATTTTAGTACAGACTGTAATGTATTTTCTAAGTTCTCTTAGTGTAGTTGGAAACAATCTAGAGCTTCAAATTCTCTGTACACTGGTGATTGTGCCAGCTTTGTAAATATTGTTTATCTATTTTAATAACAGTAGAAGCAATCAGAGTTTAATCTACTTCATGTTGTGTTCCTGAATGATATTTGTCTTAAATTGATCATTTTATTTGTGAAGTCTTCAAGGAATGAAATATTATTTTGTGTTTTATTTAAATGGTAATTAAAAATATGTTATGCGAATTAGCACTGTGAATGAAGGAGGTTGTGTGTCAATCACCAGTTTACTTTGTTCTACAGTTTTGGTTTACAAATTCCTTGAAGTTAACAAGTCTGGTTAATGTTGGATGAACTATCGTTCTTTTCTATTTCAAAACCCTAATCTATCTTTTGTTGTTTCTTTAAAACCCCAGTTAAAGTAGGTTTCATTTCATGCTTGATCTTAGAGCAATTCAGAAGCTCAGCACCAGCAGGCCCCTTGAATATTACTGTTGCATTGACCACTGAGTAACATCAGCACAGTTGAGACCCAACTACAAAGACCTTGGGAGCTAATGCATCCATGTTGTGAGAAGCAAAATAGCTTTATATTTTTGTTTTGCATTTGTTGTGGTGTCAAACCAACATCAACAATCTCTTCCCATAGCTCCCATTCAATAAGATCTCTAGAAAGTTTAGACTCTTTCTAAAGCAAATCCACTATCATGCCTTCTACCTTAATTTTGAAAGTGATGCTATCCAATTGTGCTTGAATATGCTTTTTCTCAAGGAAAATATTCCCATATGAAGTCCCATTCCATATTTTAAGCTTGTACTCAACAAACTGAAGCCTCTTGTAAAAAGAAAACATGGCAGTACCAAAAGTGGGCTTCCCCTCAAACTGCCATCTCTCAACCAACAGGTGAAAACTAAGATCACAAAGCCACATGAGCTAGAATTTAAAAGGAGGGTTTTTGGATAGAGAAAATCGAAGGGTGAGAATTTGATAGGTCAATGATCTGATCCTTTCTAGCCCAAAATTTTAGATGATGAAGCCCAAAAATCTCCAAGCCAATGATCAGAGACCAAGAATCTATCAAGTCTTTTTGAAATAGAACCCTCCCCACATATTCTGTTATGCCAGGTAGAAGTACCACTAATAGGCTTCACATCCACCAGCTTGAGAAAAGATATATTATCACACATTGAGGATGAAGCAAGACCCAATTGACCTACTCCTCTAGATTTTTTCTCCAGGCAACAAATAGAATTGAAATCACCTGCAAGAATCGAAGGACAACAAGGATCCAAAGACCTATTGAATCTAACATGAGACCATAACATTATCTTACCTAGCAGGTCATTAGGTGCATAAACATTTGAAAAAAGAGAAACCACTCCAGAATTAAAACAAGATGCAAGCAATGAAAGGGAATTCGTGTAAGCTACCCACCAAAGAGGAGTTATCCTATAGGGATTCCAAAGGAAAGCAACACCTCTAACAAAACCTTGAGCTCCAACACACTAACATAGGCCTCTCCTCCAAACTTTGGAAGAAACATTATTCATTTTGTCCATAGAATGTTTAGTTTCTTGGATGAAAATAATATCAAGACTATGATCATGTATCAAATCACGGGTAGCATTTTGTCTAGGGATGCTACCCAAACCCCTTGCATTCCATGAAAGCACAATAATTTGTGGGATGAAGTGAAGTGAGAGTCCAAAGTCTTAACAATACCCGATTCCACAACAATAGAATGCATAACGTCTTTCCGCCAAAACTCCATTGGAAGCCGAGGCAATTGAACCCACACTGGGATCTTCGATGGGAGCTCCTCTGAGGGATCAAAATCCAAATGCCATGGTTTAATAAAGAGCCCATCCTGAATATAGAAATAAGGGCCACCTTGAACAAAAAATGTATGTTGATCTGCTAGCCTGTAAAACACAACAAAGAAATAACCATTCGCACCCAGGATAATCTCTATATCTCCCTCTGGGTTCCAGTTTCTCCGAGCCCATGCCTCCAAAAATGGCAACGAAATAAAAACTCCCATGAACTTGCAAATTAAAGCGTGTTCCACTAAATACATGACATCTTCAGCAACAACTTCAGGATTGATCACCACAATCGGGCGATCTTTTCTCCTTTCCAAGCAACCAATTGGTTTTGATTTTGATTATGAAGAATGATTTAATCGTGACTCCTTTGTAGCCTACAATAGGAAATTAACATCTCCATGCTTTGATGAAGATGAATCTCCATTCATAGCAACCGATTTAAAAGATAACCGAGATGGGTCTCTGGAACCCCCAAAGGGTGCCATGGCAAAACACCCACCCAACACTGAAAACACAGACTCCAAGCAACAATAAAATCAAAAAATAGAAATAGAAAACAAGCTTGATCCAAGAGAAGAGTAAACCAGAATGGCCTTGGATATAACCGTCGACCCCAAACCAAGCTGAAACAAGGCCCCATCACTCAAAGGCCAATTAATTTTCATTTTAAGTAGCTAAAATCTCTTTGAACCTTTGTATTTCAATAAAAATTCTTCCATCATGATTATCTATTGTATAAAACATGTAGTATGTGCGTGGAGAAAAAGAAAATGTTGTTACATGCCTTGTTGAGGAATAGGCAAACAAGGTCTTTGGCTACTATAATTGATGGAAGAGTTAGTTTCACTCAAAGAAGGTGGATATTGTTGAAGCGACTAAATGCTCAAAGATGGTAGTTATTTTGTACTTGCCACATTGTTTACTATGAGCATTGATATAAAAGATCAACTAATGCTAATGGTTTAATTTAATATCTTTGATTTCTTCCTAAATTTGTCATATTATCTTCCAATGATATAATGTTCTTTAACATCATTCTATATAATATAATGTATTATATATCAAGTAATTTTTTTTTTTTTAATTATAAATAATTTATGAAATTATAAGAATCTCAAAATAGATATTTAGAGTTTTAGTGACCCTGGTAATTAGATAGTTTGATCTCATAATTGCTTAGACCTCATAGGCTCACTATTATCTTTCTTGTAATTCGAGGGTTGTGAAAATAATATATGAGTATCTTTAGTTAGTTTGAGGTATACAAGAAAAGTATTTCTCATTAACTCCCAACTAGTAATGGAACCAATAACAAGGTGGAAAAACCAATCAAATACTAGACCTTGTAATATTTCCATAAACAAGTGAGCTATGATATCTTCATGTGTCACACTTAAAATTCCACATGCAATAATAAATTTTGAAACATGCTTATCTCAATGTTGCTTTCCATCACCATGGAACTTTAGAAAATTATTCCTTTATCCACAAGGAAAATCATAGTGTCAAGATGATGCTAACAAATTGATTTTATTTCCCCATGGCAATAATTGTTGTTGATGTGGTTACTTCTAAATCAACAATCAGTTATAGTGGTTCTTCTAAAGCTAAAATTATTTTTTCAAGTTCTACTATAGTTATTGAAGAATGACCTTCTTTTGGAGGAAAATAATATATAATTATTCCCTTCATGATTAATTATAGATTGTGTTTTAATTGGTCACTATCTATCATTCCTCAATTGAGTCACCATTATTCATTTTAGTGTGACAAAAAATAGAACAAATATGTAGTAGAATCACTTTTTGAAATCGAAGGGAAAGCTACCTATAAACAAAAAATAATGTAATCTGATGTAGGAGCGTCTTGGGTGTAGGGGTAATCTTGGATCACCCAAAAATATTTCTAATGTTTTTGATAGTTTTATTTAATTTTGGTGTTTTTCAAGTATGGTAAATAATTTTTACTATTATCGTAGGGGCCCAATAAATAAGTTTAATGTTACCATCAGTAACTAGGAGCTCAATTACAATTACCACATGGGAAATATCATTAAAATATAATTTTTTATTTCCAAAAATATCATATGAGGCATTGAAAATTGGTGGAGCATCAATTTTAAATTTGGGAATCTTATTTGACATCTTTTATGGGAGTTGTGAAAGACAAATTGATTGTGTGAGTTGTGCATGCACTGATGGCTGGAAGTTACAAATTTCACTCATACATGCATGCATTGATGGATGGAAGTTACAAATTTCACTCATACATACATGCATGCATGTAGGTGGGTGGGGGAATATTTTTAATTCCTTTTGATCATTTTGGATGTTGGAAATGGTGGAGCATTTGGAAATTAAATGAAGGACCAACTTGAGACCACATAGGCAACAAATTGGAGTTATAACTATAAAATTTTAATTAATATTTTAAAATTTACATCTTGGGTGTTGGATTTTAATGGAATATTTTAGAGCTTCCAAAGTGGACATCCAATGGGAGTTACATCTCATTTTGTAGGTTTAGAATCATATTTATAAGAAAATAGGATTGGAGCTCATTCGAGACAAGTTAGATGGAGTGAAGTGCAAAAAAGATGCATTCAGTCAAGGAGGGTGTGGAAGAAGCTGCATATGAGGATGTGAAGTTTTATTTTATAGTTTTGAAGATGCATGGTGGATAAAATCAAATTCTACATGAAGATCTCCAAAATTGAAGAATTATGGCTATAGATTGCAATGTTGTTACATAATTGTGTAATTGTTGTCCCAATTTAGACTTGCATGTCTTTGTGAGTGTTTTATTTTTCTAGTTTTAAAGTTGTAATATAGCTCATGCTACTATAATCATAGGTCTTGATGATCCATATAGTTATGTTTATTTATTTGAAGTTGTATGTTTGAAGAATAAATAGAGAAGTTGTTGATTATTGCAATGTTTTACTTCAAGAATTTTGTTGATTTTATAATTTTGTGTGAATGAGGGGGAGTACCATTCAAGGGAGTTTTAATTTGATGTTGTGATAATTTATGTGAGTGGAGTACCCTCACATCATAATCTAAACAATATTTACTTTCTATTTATAATTTATACAATATTCTCTAGTGTGGTTCATGCTCATGAAAATATAACTAAAATAGTATCTTTGCTTATTCGCCTAGGGAAAAAGGTTGATACACAATTCTACACTATATGGGATATTTTATGTTTTATGATTATCTACTATGGAAAATACCTAACAATACTAAGGAATGTTGAATTTTTTTAATTAAATGCAAAGACTAAAAATTATAAGTAAAACTTGACTGAATTGAACAAACACAAAGGATTATGAAATAAGAACAAATAAATATATGCAAGGACACAATACTTTCTATAACAAATAATTCAATATAAACATGTATTAATTATTATATTTTTTCCAATTCACAAGATAACTAACTCAAAAGAAAATAACTCGATAATAATAATTTCAGCAATACCTAAGCATGAAAATTTATTACTATTAGAAATTTAAAAGCAAATGACACTTATTTATAAGGCTTACAAATCTCTATATGAAAAATATATCAAAAATCCAACTACAACTTCTACTCTAATAATTTGATTGCATGAAATCCAAGACTTATTACAAAATACAATTCATCAATTTACTAAATCTAAACTTAGGAATTGAATTTACTAAATCTAAACTTAGGAAATATTTAGTTAGATTGTTGGAAAATATTACTATACACTAACATGAGAATTATCATATCGAAATGATAAGAAATCTAAAATTAGTTTTCTAAAAATAGAGTCCCTTTACAAACATGCTAGGCTCAAATTAGAGACAACTAAAAATAGTATGTGCTATAAATAGCTTTGGCTAAAAAATAGGTGATTGTAGAGAGTATGATTATTTCAATGAAGTTTTTCTCTTTTCTACTTATGAAAATATTTTATGAAAATCCTTTAAAGATATTTGAACTGAGAAATTTATTTGATGCTTGAATAAAAAAAAAACCTTTCTTTAGCAAACTCTAGCTAAATTTTGTAACTTCAAAAGCTCCAAAATTTTTACGAAGACATGAAAATGTTTCTTTAAAAACCATTATAATCACATTGTGTATGTTGATCTCTACTCTTTGGTTAATGAATGCCCTATCATTATTGAGACCAAAGATTTGCTCCAATGAATAATGTAGATGTGTTACAAAAACATTTGATATCCTATGGACTACTAGTAAATGATAAAAAGCTCACTAAAATGGTAATTAGGCTTTAAGCAATTTTTCAAGAGAAGGAGAAATTGTATATTTAATTGTTTATGCCTAAAATTAGTCACAAAATCCTCTTCTAAAGGCCACTACCAATACAATGAAACCTTTAACATAACAAAAATTCATAAACTAAATCTACTACTACTTGCTAAAACCAATCAAGTTGATATGACAAATAATTAATATCCCTACTATTTTGGTTGTTTGTCATCAAAAGAATCAAGTGAAAGGAAATAATAAAATGTGAAGAAGTCTACTTATTCATAAGTGATTTCCATTTCTAGTGCTTCTCATCTATTTATAGAATTTTAATTTTCCTTACTTTGAATCTGCCATTTAAAGACCTAATTTATATTTTATCTAATTGAACATCTCTTAATAGTTATTTTCCTATTTTTGAAAATTTAGAGGATTAGTGAATGGGCTCATTTAACCATATATGTAATTAATTGCTTTCTACCAAACTTCTAAGAATTAGAATTGTATATTGGGTACTCTTCTCTACTCATAGATGAAAGCTTTATATATAAAATCTTGTCAGCCTTTACTACAATGCATGACTATGCACAAGTGTTTTAGTACCTACATACAAGGAAACGATTTCTTTAAAAAAAATTCATAGTCATACATTATATGGGGTGTGCCTCTGCATATGTAAATTATCTTTAAATTCATTGACCTCTTCTCCCATTACTAAGTTGCACACCTACCTACATAATTTTAATTTTTGATCTTTAAATTAAATTTCCTTCATAAAAGCATGTACCTACGAATGCAATCATAGAATTTTACAAACTTGTTGTATTGCTCCTTATACAAGTGTTTATTTATTCTTTGAAAATTCCAACACATTCTTTTTTATAGATGCACACCTCACATTGAAACGTTGATTTCAAATAGTTTTGATTGTATTCTTCTTTTCTAGGTGCACTTCTGATAGTATAAACCCAAATATTACAAGCTTAGACTCATTTTTCTTTATCAGTTGTACTCCTCACAAGGCAATCTAGACTAATTTAACTTTCATCATAAATTGCATTCATAGATACATACTTATATAGGTACTTCATAATTTTAAAAAATGAGACTTTTCCCATTCATAGATGCACTTGATAAGGGAATCACAAACTTTAACTTAAAAAATTTATTTTCTTCTTTATATAGTTTTCTTTCATTCTTTCACATGAGGTGTTTTTAAAATATTCATAGATTATGCAATGATATATTGCAGAAAAGACACAAACTACATAGATGAACAAAACCCACGTTTCAAACATGATTTGTTCTTTGAAAGAAAAGACTAAGGTTTGGCGTGAAACTTGACATGTGACCAAAAAAGTTGTATAGGTTTCTCATTGTTGTGACTAGCATATGGCAAATTCACCACCAACAATTCACCGACGGAAAATTCACCATCAACAATTCACCGCGAGAAAATTCACCGCCATGAAAATTTACCGCGCAAAAAATTAATTGCATGAATTTTTGGCACATGACAGTGAATTGTTGGTGGCGGTGAATTTTCCTACGGTGAATTGTTGACAGTGAATTTTCCGTCAGTGAGAATTTTCCTAGAGCCGTTGTGACTAGATATGGGATGATATTGATATAATGCCTTTGGAGTCATATCCATAAGATTTGGGAAGATAAATGTATGAAGGCCGCATGAGAGGAAGAGTAAGAATATAAGTTATGAGCAATTCATTCATAACTAATAGAAGCGATTCAACCAATCTACAAAACTAGTGGCTAGATTGTAGTTGGAAGGAGATAGTAGTAGATAGATAACATTGGTTTTATTAGATTATTCTTCTAAAAAGATGGTTTGTAAAGTTGAAGGAAATGAAAGTAAAAATCGATCTTGATCAAGACTAATAGAAGAAAGAGATATTCCACATCTAGCTTAGCCTCAAGCTGGAATACAAATCTATAAAATTGGTACACTGTTGAAAGAAAACTTTATCTTGGATTGGTGCTAGGTAATAGACCTGTGAATTTACTTGCAAGCTAATTTGATCTTGGAAGTGGCTCACAGGGTCCTTAGCAAGTGTTGACAGGTCGAGATGGTTTCAATTTCAAGGAACAAACGCGCCACATAGGAACCACCAACAGAAAATTGCCACAGCATTCCAAGCTCCTCCAATGAATAGTAGTCAAGAAGAATTCACAACCTCGTAGCATTGTTCCAATTAGCTCCAACTGGCAGGAAAGAGCGGAACAATTGTGCAGACAATGGAGTGGCGGATAAATAAACAAAGTTGACCCACCAATCGTTGCTACAGCAATTCAAACATGACCACCAACCATCAGAATAATGGCGCAGCAATAATTAAAGGTGCCAGGCAAAGTGATGTTCAGAGCAACAATAAATGACAGTTGGCAAATATGGGGCAGTTCTTTCCTCTGACTGCAATCATATAAAATGAGGGAGATGATGGGGGCGTAGCAATTTTGAATGGTCCCATCTGCCAACATTCCTTGGTGTAGCAAAACAAGTGGAAATATGAAGCAGCATACAAATGGCATAGGCAATAATAAAATGAGACGTGAACTGTTAAGAATGGCATGGGAGATTAAGGATGGAGCGCAGCAAGGAAATCATGTGGGAAATATTTAATTAGTGTTGATGTTTCAATCAAATGTCAATGGTGAAGGATCCTGCTCCGTTTCGCAGGGATCTTATATATACTATAAATATGGAAAGGAAAAGAAGCACTACCTGCCATTAATGGAGTGAAACCAAGTTGGCAGAGGAAATATTATTTTAATAATTGTCCAAGGAATTTGAAGAGAAAGCCTTTGGAATGGAAGTTAATCCCACTCTTGCTAGGATTTTTAAGAGGTTGCAAAGGTAGAGAAGTTTCGTTAGGTATTTTCTATTAAAAGTGAAGAAAATATTTGAGATTATTAGTACTTGCATTTAAAAGAGGTTTAAGGATTACATCCATAGATTTTTTCTTTTATAAATATTGGATATCATTTGATTTTTGTTTTTTAAGGATTTCAGATGATATTTTGGAACATTTTACTATTAAATGGGACTTGATTTACTAGTTATAGATATTGGGTATCATTTGATTTTTCTTTTTTGAGGATTTCACATAATATTTTGGAGGATTTTACTATTAAATGGCACTTGATTTAACATTAGTATAGATATCTTTTATATATATAAAAGATGTCTAGAAATATTAATCTTGATGTGTTTGCATTAACTTTGTTACATAATATTATTATTATAATGTAAATGAATTAATTTAAGTTGAAATTTATTTAATTATGTGCATTCTTTTGATTAATTTGAATTAATTGTTTATAGTATTTATAAGAATATCAATTTTTAGTAGTTATTTAAAATATTGTTGTTTTAATTAATTTAATTTTTACTTAAAATTTATTTTATTTTAGACATTTTTATTTTATTTTATTGAAGAATCATTTTATTTTCCAAAGTTTAAAGAAAAACAAATAATTTATTTAACTCAAAAAATTATTTTATTTTTCTATATAAATGTCATTTACATGCATAGACAAATAAATCTATAAATAGACATATTAAAGAAAAAAGATACATTATTTTAACATATATTCAAGGATTATACTATTTTAGACACGGGAGACAATTTTAATTTTGAATATATATATAATTTTTTATAATAATCAAATAAATAATATAACACATGCAAATAATTAAATTAAAGAAGTTTAAACATAATAATCTCAATGTATTTATAGTTGTTTTTATTGCTAGTTTTTATTTTTGTTGATTATTTAATAAGATATTACTAATCAATTATGTTATTTATTAAATGGCATCAATAATATTATGTTTATTATTAAATACAAAAATTTGACATGTAAATGACTATCAAATTTGAGTTGATTAATTTTTGTCAACACTCACCATTATAATCTGCACCTTATTGTCCTTGTAGTTATGCCTCTACATAATTAAAGGAGAGACAAATACTATTTTATTTTTTATAAATTATAATTTAATTGGCACCATCAAATTAATGTTAATAAGGCCAATTTAATAGTTTATAAGGATTTAAGCAAAAAAAAAATGAAGCAAAGTTGAAGATGGAGGAAGCTCCACCATTAGTCCATTATATTGAGTCGGTATTAAATATTAATATTTTAATCATTTGAGTAAAATATATTTGAAGTAAATACTCATTAAGTTATCATAACTTCAAACAAATCTACCATCCTCCAAACTAGTCCCACTGCCTCTCATAATGAGATATTGAACTTGTCATCACACCACACCAACCTTAATGATCAAATTGAAGTTTTTTATCTCTATGAACAAAAGAGATTTAAAATATTATTACTTTTTAAGAATTTAATATTGCTAATATGGTAGGTAAATTTAAAATGACAATAAAGGGGAAATACAAACAAATAAAAATCAAAGAAAATATTAAATACATTTTAATAGTTCAAAATAAAATTAACATGTGGAGAGGAAGAGAGGCGGTAAATGAGTTAAGCCTATTCATTAACTATAAGTGAAATAAAAAAGAAATGTGTCATCAATGGGTCATTGGTCTTTTGGTGATGTTGAATGGTTCTAAATGAGCCCACCAAGGATCTTGAGTCTTGCTAAGAATCTAGTAACATAAGGGATGAGGTCAAGATTGTGCCCCAAGCAACTTTGACATAATGGATATTCCTCAATTCTTGGCTCTCAACTAAATAGCTTTCATATAAAACCCTCCAAAAAATTATTACTTCACAAGCATTGCATTGCACATGAAAAATCACATAGGACAA
>VDFB02259465.1:224418-237486 GCA_007258455.2 Sequoia sempervirens
TCAATTTCATTTTTTAAAGAAGTTTTCTAGATTACAAAGGAAGACACAGGGAGGCGTAGCATACCTCCAGGAAGGGTTTTTATGGTGTTGCAAATTGGAGATTGTTTGCATTGCCATAAACATCACCGATAGTTGCATATTGAAGAGAATTGTGATTGTTGAGAGTGGTTTGTTGTTGCAAGTGTTGGAGAGAAGTTTTGTTGCAAAGCTTTGATTTGTTGATTGCAAATCATTTTTATTGTGATTACCAGGATTCTTGTAATGGCTTGTTGCAACCCATTGTCCTTTTGGACTGATTGTAATTCCATTTGCAAAGATTAGTTGAATTTGAAGTTGTTGGTTGCAAGTTGCAAACCAAAGTTACATATTTATTTCAAGAAGTTGTTTTCCTATGTAGTGTGTTTACTAGTGGTTTGTGTGAGCTATTTAAAATTAGTTTCAATTGGATATTCTATTTTATTTGGCTCCATATATTAATGCGACAAAGGGAAAATTTCAAATTTTATGATTTCGGGTGAAAGGGTTTCACCTGAAACTCTATGTTCCACATATAGGCCATGTGGGAAACTGGTTCGACCAAAACTGTTTAGGTCAAAATTGTTTCACTCAGAATTATTTAGTTGGTTGAAAGTGTAACACATCTTTGTGCTTTTACCTAGGGGAACCATATGATGCAACTGTCAAATTCATTTGACACTTGTGCATCAGGTGAACATATAGTAGCAAGGGTGAACTTTTCTAAAGACGGATCACCAAACAAGAGCAATCCTTCTATAGAGGAAAGAAAACTCACCTCACAAAAGGATAGGCCTATACTATCACTACTGACCTCCTCATTGCATGAACTGAAACCAAAAGGGAAAGTTTCTAGCTCACATGATGATGCAAAATATGTCAAACTTGTTTTTTGATCTGTACAAGGAATCTCTTCTTCATGCACCTCAAATGAAAAGCTTTGAAGCTTGGGCATAAAATCAAATTGAGAAACATGAGAATCACTCTCCCATAAGATGTGTGGTTGTTCAATAACTACTAGATTACTTGTATTGATGTGCACTTCATCAACACAAAGCTTAGATTTTTGAGACACTTCAAGTGAAGAACTGAATTCTTCATATTGCCTCTTTGTGTTCATTTCTTCTTGTCAACAGGTTGCAAGAAAATCAGACTCTTGGCATGTAATGACTATCGCATCCTATGTTGTTTACTCACTCTTATGGTGTTGCCCTCTTTGCTTCTCTTTTGGGGGTGAAGGATTGACATCCAAGCTTGAACAAAAAGCTTCTAAATCATCCCAAAAGAGGTCCTCCACCTCAGAATTGCAGATCTCATTAGATAGGGGAGTTTCCTCCACTATAAAAGGAGCTAAAAATGTCTATTATTGTTTCTCCAAAACCATGGAGTTGTCTTCATCCACCAATTCGAGACCAAGCTGCTCAAAGGCTTTTGTTGATGTAGGTATATGTGATCTATCCTCCTCATTTTCAATAAAAAAAGATAGGACATAAAATGAGAAGACTAATTACTCTATTGCATCAATTTACTTTACCTCTTTAATGTCTTACTGTTACAACTGATTATCTTCATTTTTTTCTTGCAACAGATCAAGATACTCAATGTTAAGAGCACATGAAGGCTCCTCGAGAATAGCCTCTTCACTCCTAGCTCGAAACCGTTCCTTCCTCTGTTCAAGATCTAACCAAATTGGATCCCATACAACTGGTCCACCCTTAAAAAGTGAAATAGAAATAAGCAGAGCAAAATGGTCAAAAGGGCATTGAAACTCTTGTTGAAGCTCTAGAAGGGGCTGCTTAATAGGAGTAAAAGGTTGAGCCTCCTAAAGGATTGGTTCTTGTGAGGAATAGAGGCTTTTAAAAATTGGGATCTCTAACATTGGAGATCTACTTGATGGAACAAGAAGTTGAAAATGAGTTTAAAGAGGCCGATAGGATTCTTGAAACTAAAATTTTTGTGCTTGCAAACCTCCTACACAATAGGTTGTTCTGGTACAAAAGGAGGGCTAATAGAAGTTTCAAGAGGTTTGTTATGGTTCTTGAAACTTAAAAATTTATGCTTTCTTACCTCCTCCCTAGCAAGTTGTTCTGGAACTGGTGGAATCTGAGTCTTGGGCAATTATGCTAGACCAAGGGAAAGTTTGAATTGCTCTTGCCTAGCAATAGCATCCTTTGTTGTATACTCCTCTTTTTGCCTTCTTTGCGCCTCCAACTATTGCTCATACCTCCATTGAGCTTCTATATTTTATTGCTAATGGTGAGTTTTATGGACAAACTCATCTTGTTGTGGGAAATAATCTTGTTTTCCTTGATAGGCTTGATTAGCCCACTCCTCTTGTTGTAGGTCAAATGCTTGTTGCTCCTTAATCTCAACAATCTGCCTATTGAGATCCCTCAACATGGACATGAGTTCACTTTCATTTTGTGGTTGAAAGGAAGAACAAGGAGCCTCTTAGGATTGTTGATAGGAATTTGTAGGCATCCAGGAAGACTGAGCAAGGTGAGGTGGGTGGTAAGCATTTTGATAAGATTGAGAACCCATAATAGCAAGGTTTTGTGAAGTAAAATGGGAGGCATAACCAGCTTGATATGGCCAATTGGGAGGTGCAAAGTTGGCATTGTCATGGTATGGGGGAGTGTACATGTGGTTTCCATTAAAACTTGACATTTTTATCCATGGAAAACTAGGAAACCCAATGAAAATTACAAAATAAAAGCAGAGGACTACCCCACCATAGATTTTGGGTACATACCAATAGAGTCACCCAAATGATGTTGCAGAGTCACCAGGTGCTTGTAGAACCACCTCCAAAGGCTGAAATGTTGAAGAAGGCACCACTTCCTCAACAAGATGAAATAAAACTTGAACTACTTAACTAGGAATTTCATAATAAAACATACACACAATCTTCCCATAGCAGTACTTTAATATAGATGTTTTAGTGGTTTCTGAAGCAATTCAAACAAAACCATCTTATAGCAATTTAATTTAAAATAAGAATAGCTCATGAGGATATCTAAGAAACTTATAAACATTTGAAATTATAAGTTTAAACATATACATGACCCTATGATCTTCCTATAGAAACCTTCAATATGCAAGTTGGAAAAAGATATGAAGCATAAAACATACAAAAACAAAAGCAAAAAGGGAAAAAATATAACCCATAATTTTTCAGTGATGTAATCCTCTCTATGGAATTGAATGCTCCTACATCAACCAAGTTCTAAAATATGAATAATACAGAATACAAGTTGTTGCAACAACTCAACAAAGCTTATAATAAGGTAGTAGAAAGAAGCCAACTGCAAAAGGAGGAATTAAATGCTACTATGCCACCACCATCTCCATCATATGCACAACTTGAGGATGTACATGATTTACTACAACAACTAGAATAATCAAATCCAATAGTAAAAGATAGCCACAAAAGAACAAACCAACAAGGGACTTAGAAAAGAAGAGAATGAGGTCAGTCTCCAAAAAGAAACTAGGGGAAAATAAGAAGAAAAGAGACAAATAGAGGAAGGAAAATCAAAAGTAAAAGATAAATAAACATAAAAAATAAGTGGTTCATCTACACAAATGATCTCTCCACCAAAATAATCAGTGAATAATCTAATGAGAAAAATAACAAAAAAAATAGCCAGACAAAAGCAATCATCTTCAATAGTGATAATGAGTCTAATTGTACTCATGCACACTTCTACATGACCTCAAATTCACTTCACCCAAATATCAACAATCAAAAAATAGAATTATGGGGTGCATTCAATAGTAGTGAAAAGTATTATTTTATGCACAAGACTGTAATAATCGAGGAATTCACGGAGATGTTTCAAATGATTCAACAAAAACCAACCAAAAATTTAAATAAACTCTTTAATAAAAGCAACAATCCAATTGGAAGGGGCCATATAAGGGTTATTGAATTAAATAAGTAGTTTGGAGCAAGAAAAAAAATCTTAAGAAGAAAATAACTACAAAATATGAAAGGTAAAAGTTAAGCCACTCATGGCCCATGTGCGATAGGGTGTATAGTCTATGCTAGGAATGGCTAGATAGGGCATATGGGCCTCAACTAATTTTGGAGGAGATTTAGAATGTGGGAACTCCACCACCAAAAGGACACTCGAGGTGCAGTAATAAATATGAAATGACGGACCATTGGATGGGATGGTTTGGCTAATTTTGGCAAGGCTTTAAGCAAGCTAAATTCAAAAGGGTGATCTAGATGAGGTACTCTTAGCATTGAAAATTGATCACAATGAGAGCATAGAATGTACGCGATCATTGTTGGCCTTGTACTGAGCATCGTGCAAATTAATGGTGGATGGACGTGGTTTCTCCACACACATCGACAGTACCCAGTAGAGCTACCTCACACAGTCGACCATTAATGATAGAATGGAGAGAAGTTCTATTTTTTCAGCACTGTGGTTGGCAATTGGCATCGAAACATGGACACGCCAATTAAATTGAAGTGCTCAAAGGAGGCGACATTCTTAGGGTATATTTTAGACCTGTGTTTGAAGAAGATATGTCTAAACTAGGACATTCTTTTCCTCGAAGTAGTGAGGATGGAGCTGGGGAGAAACTATTATTTCTCACGCAACCGCACCAGAGCTAATTTCGATATATCGTCTCACTTCCTGGCCTCATTACTGGATTTGAACATGCCAAAGGATTGATGTTTGTTGTTGTTGTGCTCGGTGTTTAAGGGATCAATCCTGGTTGATGATTTAGACACGGTGGCGGTGGCTCTTCCAGGAGTGGGGATACCGTGGCCAGATGACATGGTGCATATGTTCCAAAAAGGAATGGAAGTTGAGTGGCAATCATTTATACTAGGGATGAACAACAATGAGCTTCAACAACACTGAAGCTAGGCCACTCATGGCTACAACTTTCTCTGTTGTAGGCTGGGTGTGATAGAGGTCAGTAGGATAGAATGGTGTCATGAATTTGCTAAACTGGTTGGAACAGGGAGCTTCTACGAGGAGGAAAATTGAAGTCGCGGGGATGGAATTTTTCCTTTCTGTTTTCTTGATGGTGGATGTTAAACTATGAATGTAATAGGGGTCTCTCTATGTGTGATGGCAGATGGCCAATGTTTGTAATGTTGTGTTCTGCACCTTGCCTATCTGAGGGCTAAAACGATGTAATTTTTGCTTTTATTAATATAATGCAGCTTCGGCTGTGTATTATGCATCCAAAAAAAAAAAGTTAAGCCACTCATAAAAAATGGAAGAATTACAAAAGTACTCATATCAAAAAATTCAAAATTTAGAAGATATGTGTATCAATGTACTTTCTTTATACTAGTATTGTATCACTTGACCATAGCTTACACATCAACAAAAGACTTGCATTGATCAAGTAGAGTCCCAAAGTGTACAAATTGTAGAAAGTTACAACCTTATGGCCAATTTAGATGGGTCACAATTCCAACAAGTGAGAAATATTAAATTACAACATAGCCAATAAATGAACAAAGGATGTGATCAATAGCTTAATTGAAGGAATTAAAAGTCAAAGTAAACATATATTTGTTGCTACTATTCAACCTCTCTGTGAGATAAAATAAGTGAAACTCATGGTAACAAATATAGCTATTATCACTAATGTAGGGGCATCCAGGGTGTAAGAGCAATCTAGCATCACCCAAAAAAATGTTTATTTTGATTTTTGTGATGTTTGGTGAATAACCAAGGGCTAAAAGTAGTAGGGCTTCTATTTTTAGTAAGTTGGAATTTGTGCATGTGTGGACATAAAATCTTACGCATAGCTTCAAAATTGTAAAACTAAGCCATCGATGAAGGAATCATCTTGATATCATTTATAGTTTGTGAGATATTAGGGTTTATGTTTTCAAAACCCTTGGTAAATTCTTAAAAGTTAATTTTGAGGCACTTAGGGGACCCAAATAAACCTGAAAATTGGCCAAAAACCCAAATTCCCTAAAGGAAACCTTTGATATAAATTCAAATTTTCATAAGATTTCAAACAATTCAAATAGATCTTCAATCCAATGCCTGGTTCAAAAGTTATGGCTCCCAAAATTTGTCTTACCAAAATTTCATTTTTTTAATTTCAAAAGGTGAGAAAATGGATAGGTGGATCTTTGAATGCCCAAGAGGGGGGAGTTACACTTTATAGAACATTCAAAGGTGGTGGAGAAGGAGGGGAGAGTTATTTGTGCCAAATAAAGAGGTGAAATGAGGTTACAAATGATGGCTTCGTTAGGGCAGATGGTGGCTCCAACTTGTAGAGTTTTCTGATATAATCAAATATCATTGTAGTAAGATAAGCCCATGAGGATGTAGCATTATAATTTTCTATATTTTGTATTCCATTTTATTAAAGGAATAAAGAGTGGTTTTTTCTTAAAATTTTATGTGTGAATCTATGTTGTTGTGTCATATGTAAGTGTTGGGTGGAGTAGCCCTTCATAAATAACTAATACAAAAAAATCCTATGATGAGCTTTTAGTTTGGGTACAATAAATACAATGCATGGTGCTAACCTCGGACAATGTTTATGAACAAATGAAGACATTTTATAAACATCTACTACCATGAACTGGGACTACCAAAAATAATTTATAGTAGAGTCTCTTACATTTTTTATTAGAGGAATTTATCAAGCAAGGATAAAACATAGGATTAGGCCTTGAGAGTATGTTGGTAAGGAACCAAAAATAAAAGAACATTAATATAAAATAGAATCATGTGATACCTCTTAGACAATGGAAAGGCACAATAATATTTAGAAGGAGATTTTACCACATTAGGAGAAGGCTACTTAAGCATTCAACCTCACCAAAAAGAAGAAAAGAGAGTGGAGATGATAGAAAATAGTGGAGACAAGTGTATACAATAAATAGAAACAATGTGTATAAATGTGACATGCAAATGTATTATATACTACCCAAGCATATGTGATGTTTATATCTATACTTATGGTAATTAATGTATAAGGTGTCTATAAATGTGTATTGTGTGTTAATATTTATGTTATCTATTGTGCTATTTTCATTTCCTTCTTATTTCATCACATTAGGGTTAAGTTCTCTATCACAAGTAGTACAATTGTCAACATCTACATAATTAAATATAATTAATTGAGTATTAAGATTTGTAAGGTGAATTGAACACCCAATAATAACAAAATTAACTTTTGATAGGTAGTTCTAGAGACTATTCTCATGCTTCTAAGGAATTTTTCTCTATTCTACACATAGTGGATACTTTGAAGATGTTTGAAACTTTGGTAATTAACTTTGATGAATTTGAAAACCTTTCTAAAATAAACCTAGGTTGAAACCATGACTTAAAAAGTGCCACAAAATTTAATAGTGCATTAATATATCATTCTCTAAACATATTAACTCTCTAAACACCAATATGATGATGTTATGTATGTTGATCTCCACCTTTTAGGTTAATGAATACCCTATAGATGTATCAACATTGAGACTAAAAACTTACTCCAATGATGAATATGGATGTGTTAATTAAAAATATAAATCATATTCCCTACCTACTAGAAGATGATACAAATCTCATTTGAATTTTGATAAACTTTACATATTTTAAGAAGAAAGAATAGTTGTATATTTAATTGTCAATGTATAAAAATCAATCAAAACCCTCTAGTTAAAAGGCACTATTGATATGATGAAAGTAACTTTTTTAAATGAAAATAATTCTCAAAATAAGTCTTCTACTACTTTCCAAAACCAGGTTCTGATATGACAAAGATCACTACTATAAATCAATTTCCCTATTATTTTACTAGTTTACTACTATTAAATTAATGAAGTAAAAGGAAACAATAAAGAATGAAGTAAAAGGAAACAATAAAGTATGAAGATATTCATTTATACCTAGTGATTTATATTTTTAGCACTTCTCATCTAATTATAGATCTTTAATTTTTATTTCTTTCAATCTACTATTTAAAGACTTGATTTTCTTTTTTTCTAATTGATCATCTTTTAATAATCAATTTCCTATTTTTTAAAAGTCAAAGAATTAGTGAATGGGTGCACATATCAATGTATAAAGGTTACTGTTATCTACTGAAATTGCACCCTTATCAAGTTGCAAAACTTGATACTTCAGAGAAACATGGGAACTTTTCTAGGTTGTGGGTCACCTCAAAATGGAAAAGAACCTTCGGAGAAGGTCGGCTTCCTATTCTGACAGTATCACCTAAACTATTGATTTTTGTAAGAAAAAGGGAGAGGGAGTGCATAAAAATGAAAACTAAACCCTATGGTGATACACCAAATTGACAAGAGCAATGAGACACTCAGGTTACACTTGAATACTGATGATGGATATGGGACTGCACAACAAGTTTCTGTAGATTATGCATAAGTATTTCACAAACAAGTTTGACATGCACACACTTTTAAGAAGGAAAAGAAATTTTCCACAAATCAAAAGGGTCATGTGCAATTTAGTAAAACACAATTTTTAACCTACATAATACTACTTTTGCAAAGAAAGGCATGCTAACATGAGACAAAGCTATAAGGAAATAGAAAGATTTCACAAAGTAGCTTGATCAATCACCTGAAAATGCACAATGTTTTGCAAGAACCAGAAGGAAAATTGAACCATCAATGGTAACCAAGGTAAATTCTATATATCATGCTCCAAATGAGTTATAAAATTTTGCTAATCTGAGAGAGGACTGCAAAAGTCACAACTTTAGAAAAGCATAAGAAGAACTCCCTTACAAAGAGGCAAAAAAGCCATATATACAAAAACTAAAAAGTGTCGGCCTCTGCCCTAAGGTTTACAAAAATGAGTCAGTTCCTGAACACGTTGGCCCTCAGATCTTTTGGAATAAAGTTAATCGCATTCAATGTGCATCCCTCGTGTCCATGTCGTGAAGGATCGCCCTCAGGAGTATCCCTTAGATCTTTTGAAACCATCACATTAACTTATGTCCTCCGTGTCTGACCTCAAGACTTCTTTGAAGAGCTGCTTTGAATGTTCTGAAGTATGGTCATTAATGTCAATCCACTCTTGCTAGCCAACATCCCATCTGTCCTTGCGGTCTCTTCCTTTCTGCTCTCCTCTTGTTCTAGACCCTTTCGCAAGTTGACCCTCTTCGAGAAGCAGCATCAGGCACCCTTTGAACTGAATTCGCATGCCCTGATCATCCATCAAACCAAAGTAGATCAATTTCGCTTATGCTTTATTGATCTTCCTCACAAGAATAGTCAATCGGTCCAACTACCACTGGTTCACCTTTAGCTTCCTTTGATTGGTTGAACAGACACCACACAAGCTTCTTCGGGCAGTCAAAAGTTCTTCAAACAAAATCGCATGTCGGTGAGACACTAACTGTGTCCCCCAATGCGATTATACTTCACAGCAACAATTGGCATAGCTTAGAACTGTCGGCAAGAGGTCATACTGAACTACAAAAGTTATATCGACATCCAAAATTAGTCGCCCAGACTATCGCTATCGGCCAGACATCATAGCGAGTCCTTAAGAGTCATACCGATATCCAAAACCATCGGCAAGACTATCGCTTTCGGCAAGAGGTCATACCGAAAGCACCTGACAATAGATATCTTTCCACTTAGACCATCAGTCGGTGATGCTCAACACGAACACACCTATCGGCAAGACAAACAAGTTGCACAAAGGTCTCAATGAGCCTCCATCAATCACACCGAAGAGTTAAAACTATCGGCGAGACATCATGAGTCGGAAAAACATCATAGCAAACAAAAACCCCTCAGCCAGGAGTCTTACTGATATCCATATACCCTTTCGGTGAAACCACAACAAGTCAGGGAGACATCATAGTGATCGCGAATCATTCAGCTAGACCATCACCTTTGGCAAGACCTTACACCGAGCCACTATTCTTTCGACGAGACTCCCCTCAGTCGGCAGGAGGTCATAGCAAGCAAGACTTCCTTTCTCTGAGCTCAAGACATTTCAGCAAGAGTCCATCTTGTGGGCGAGACATCATACCGATGGCACCTCCTTTCGGCGAGACCACCAGCGGTCAGTAAGACATCACGCCGAAGCCACAGACTTTCCTCGAGTGTAACTTCTTTTGGTGAGACTTCACTTGGTCGGCAAGACATCACTCCGAACTCAAAACACTACACCGAAGGCACAATCCTTTGGTGAGACTTCATCGGGTCGGCAAGACATCATGCTGAATCCTTCATCTTTCGGCAAGACCTCACCCTGTTGGCCAGATGTTACATCGACGCTAACTCCTTTCCTCGAGACCATTTCGTTTTGGCGAGACTTCTATCAATCGGAGATACATCTCCTCGGCGCAAATCTTTTCACTGAGACTTCCACCATTCGACTAGACTTCTCCCCAACTGAGAGATATATAAAAACTCATGGCAACTGAAATATCTGGGTGCCCGGGGTATTTCAAATGAATATAGCACCACAGCCAGTTGGCAAGACATTTAGCTGGTCTCAGCGACTTTCTTCTCTAAGGAGTTTTGTGCCAAATCTGATCAAGGCATGCTTTCCAATGGACTTCCTTGTGAAATAGCATCAGATGAAGACCTTCCCAATGAAAACCGAATACCTGCACGCTGGGCTCAACCCTTATGGGAGCCACATTTAATCCATGTGCCGCATTTAAAACATAATTTTCCCCTGCAGGTGATTGAGCTCGCAGGTGAAAATCAGGTAACATTTCTAGCGACCTTAGCTGGATGTTTGCCTGCTAAACATGAAAACCAGTAGCCTAGGCCTATCCATTGGGCATGGAGTCATTGGGAAAATTTAGAAACAGATCTAGAGCAGCTTGTAAATGGTTGTAACTCATTAGAACAGGTCAGGACACCTGGAAACTTATTGAAAATAGGAAAACTAAAGAAAGGAAACTATCTATCAGTGTTGGAACAACACTTAGGGAATTGAAAACTTGTAGCTAAACCTACCCTACACTAACCAGTAAGAAATTGGTCAAACAAAACCATTCACAGGATGACTAAAATAGCTCCCCCTTCTTCTCAATATGCAATAATTATCATGCATGATGGCAGTTAAAAGAGGACGATGCTCTGAGAAATGTTTAATAAATTGATGCAGCAATTTATTAAAAAGTTAAAGAGACTCACTACCCTCCTCAAATAGATCATATGTAATGTTATTCAAGGGAGGATAGGTGAATTGAACATACTCTTTTTTAACTTCCAGTGCATCTTGGATACCATTTTCTGTTGTACCTTCATGTGTGGGTGCATGATTGGTCCTTGGTGTTGTATTGGACTCCATCTGAGCTAGGTATCTGATTGGACAGCCTCTGGTAAGGGAAAAGCTTGAACTTTCATTGCTGGCCTCTTGTTCATGGAATGCCATTTTATCACCTTGCTGGCTAGAAAGATCTAATCCCTGTGGCTGACTTGATGAAAAAGTGGAAACCTCCTCAGTATGCTCATGTTTACCTGAATAAAAACTAATTCCTTCAATGGGAAGCAGTGAAATGACTTCCTCTAATACACTTTCAATCAATATATCAACCTCTGGTTCCTTTATACACCAGAAAGGAAGCTGCTTATAACATTTATGATCTTGTAAAATAGGATTATGAGGCCCCTCCTGTTGTTTCAGCAACTCTGCAAGCTGTTGCTCCAGATCATCATGACTATCAACTTCTTCTGGTTCTTTGCCATCCAATGTTGAACAAAATTGTTCTATAGTAACTATGCATGCTTCTTCATAAAGCTCGACATTAGCCTTCTCTTCAAGTGTTGTTGGTGTGAACAGACCCACAAATTCTTCATCATGTTGAAAGAATGAAGGCAACTTCCTATTCAAAAATGAAAGTTGATCCTCTCCAACAAATACTTTTGCTTTGTCTTCCTGCTGTTCTTCCAAGTCCAATGCTCCAGTATCTTGTTGATAACCATTTGCCAACAACTCACCACACTTTTTGATGTCCTCTTGCTGTTCAATCCTTTGTTGCTGCAATTGAAAACACTTTATAGCTAGATGTAAAGGATTTACCTTTTTAATCCTTACCCACAGGAGTAAACTGTCTAGATCAATTGGCTACTCTTCCTCTATTTTCTTTTCAACAGAAAACTCATTCTGTTCAAAACTTGGAACACTGAACTGCGAAAAGTGAAGCCCTTCCTCAAAGAAAGGATTTGGAAAGGTAGCAACTGACTGGGGCATTTGAGAAAGTTGTTCTTCAAGAGAGTTAGACTGACTTTGTTCAAATTATTGTACTAAATAGGATCCTCTTTGTGTCTCAACCTCTTGCTGATGAATATAAGCTTGATAAGCAAGCTCCTCCCGCTGCCTATTGACCTCCTACTGATTTTCAATTTCTTCAAACTACTTTTGGAAATATAAAGACATATTCTCAAAACTCATATTATCAGAATTTTGAGATTCATAAGAAAAATTGCTTTGCTAGTAATATTTTGTGAAATCAACAGCATAACTGCTTTGATATGGCAGATTAGAAGGTATATAGATAGCATTTTCGTGAAATGGTGAATGGTAAGACATATTACCATAAAATCAACACTTAGCCTGTTGAAACCAGATACTTTGGGCATGGAGTCGCCAGATATGCAGATTTCAACCTCTTAAGGTCTAAAAATTGTTGATTGCATATCAAAATCAGCAATAAGATGTATCTTCTTTCAGCTGTATGATTCGTCAGTCCCACCGGACGTGCCAAAAAATGTTATCTACTGAAATTGCACCCTTATCAAGTTGCAAAACTTGATACTTCAAAGAAATATGGGAAATTTTCCAGGTTATGGGTCACCTAAAAATGGAAAAGAACCTCCGGAGAAGGTCGGCTTCCTATGCTGGCAATATCACCTAAACTATTAATTTTTGTAAGGAAAAGGGAGAGGGAGTGCATAAAAATGAAAACTAAACCCTATGGTGATACACCGAACTGACAAGAGCAATGAGACACTCAGGTTATACTTGAATACTGATGATGGATATGGGACTGCACAACAAGTTTCTGTAGATTATGCATAAGTATTTCACAAACAGGTTTGACATGCACACAATTTTA
>VDFB02259465.1:237586-278489 GCA_007258455.2 Sequoia sempervirens
AAACTTTTGTAACTCACTTGGAGCATGATATACAACGTTTACCTTGGATACCATTGATTGTCTCATTTTTCCTTCTTGTTCTTGCAGCATCGTGTATTGTCAGGTGATTGATCAAGTTATTTGTGAGATCTTTTTATTTCCCTGTAGCTTTGTCTCACGTATTATGCCTTTTCTGCAAAAGTATGGTTATGCAGGTTGCAAATTGTGTTTTAAAGTTGTATATGACCCTTTTGATTTGTGAAAATTACCTTTCCTTCTTAAAAGCATATGCAAGTCAACCTTTTTACAAAATATTCATGCATAAACTTACGGTAACATGTTGTCCAGTTCAGTGTCATTCATCCTTATTCAAGTGTATGCCAGTTTGAATGTTCATAGCTCTTATTACATTTAGGTGTATCACCATAGAAATAATGTTTTCATTAGTTTTAATTTTTAATCATTCTCCTTCTACCCTTTTCCTTTACAAATATCAGTAGTTTAGGTGATACTTCCAAAGAAGGAAGCTCATTTTCTCCCGAGGTTGACCTCCTTTTTTACAAGAAAACCCACACGTTAGAGGTCTTCCCATGTTACATTGTGGTGTTGAACATCGTGTTCAATAGGGTGCACTCGGTGGGATACCGTGTCAATCATTGGACTTTCTATCGTTATCCTTTGTCGTTGTGTTGACTCTTTTAAAATCTATTTTGTAGGCTCTCCCTTTGTACAGGTTCATGACCTTCTGCTCCTAAAGGTTTTCTTAAGGAATATGATTCTCTCTCTAGGCAATTATTATGGGCAAAAAATATTGAAAATCAAAAGTGGAGCTTGGTGAGTTGGGACCAAGTGTGTAAACCCAAGGAGTTTGGTGGTTTGGGTCTCTGATAGTTAGGACACAGTAGTCTAGCTCTTGCGGCAAAACTATATTGGAGGTGGTGTACTCTTTCTGACCAGCCATGGGCTCATATTCTAAACTCCAAATATCTTGGTGGTGTGGCTGATGCAGACATTCGTCATATGGAATTATTTGGTAAGGGCTCAATGATCTAGAATACTATAAAATGAGGTGTCACCCTCATCAAGGAGGGTCTCTCTTAGATCATTAATAGAGGTAATCTTGCTCATTTTTGGTTGGATTCTTGGGGTGGTCATCCGCCTATACTCTCGTCTGACCCTTAGCTTCAAGCTTTAAGTGAATATTTTGTGGGGGCAGGTTGGTCAAATGTTGATAGCTTTAAGGTCTCTTCCTCTTTAGGGACCTCTGTGGTGTATTGGTGGCGTCACTCTAGTTCTTGGCCTGATGGGTGTTCGCTGGAGGAGAGAAACTCATTAGCGTCGATCCTTATTGAGTGTCCTTGTAGTTCTTTGGACATGAAGGATGGGTTAGCCTGGGGTAATGGTACCAAAGGTAGATACACGGTGATTTAGGGTTACAATGTTATGCTTGGTCGACATTATTACTTGGAGTAGAGTCCTTGGTGGAAACGTATATGGAACAAGAATGGTTGGCTTGAGTGTAATCTATTTATGTGGCTTTTGAGTTTGAACAAATGCCTTACTTGGGATAACATTAGGAAACAGGGATTTTATGGTCCTTCAATTTGCTTTCTTTGTGGAAACAATGAGGAGAGCTCTAGCCATCTATTCTTCCAGTGCTCTTTCTCGACTGAAACTTGGATATTGTGGTGGAATTTATGGAAGATGTTGTCAGTTCGGGTCTCGTCTCTATTTGATCTTTGGAAGAACTTGGGCCTTCCTCTAGCTTTTGCTTCCTTCTTGGTGGCGACTTGGGATTTGGGTCCCTCCCTAATTATATGGCAAATTTGGTTGGAGAGAAATAGGTGAATTTTTCAGGATAGTAGGCAGGTGGCCTTGAAAATATGGTTTAAGATAAAGAGTATACTTAAGGAGACTATAGAGGCTAAATTCAACTTGGATGAACCTTTGACCTGAAATGATGCTAGGTTATTTTCCCTTTTGGAGCTTTCTAGGGAATCTATGGCTCATCCTCGATGGGGATCTCTGAAGAAGGTGTCAAAGAAGGTGAATTGTGTGGGTAAGTGGTGTTCACCTCCAACTGATGTTTATAAAATAAACATGGATGGTTCTTCTCGTGGTAATCCTAGTACTGCTGGTATTGGTGGAGTGGGATGGGATAGCAAGGATCGTGCCCAATTTTTCTTTTCTATTTATATGGGTGAGCACTTCAATAATCAGATGGGGGCTTGGGATCTTCTCAAAGCATTGGAGAAAGCTTGTGAGTTGGGTTGGAGGAATATGATTTATGAGATGGATTCAATGATTCTTGTTTCTCTGTTAAACAACCAAGATTTCTAGAATTTTCCTTGGAGATTAGTTGTGATTGCTAGAAAAATTCTCAATCTAGCCTCATATTTTGTTTATATTTCCTTTGTACATATTCCAAGGGAGTGGAACAAAGTGGATGATTGTCTAGAAAAATGGGCTTTTGATGAGATGGGGGATTGGTCTATTTGGGGTTGGGTTCAGCTTGACCAACAAAAATGTCAACAACTAGCTCAGTTTCTTCACGAGGATCAAAACAATTAGATGTTTTGGGTTGCTCTGGTTGTATTCCCTTCGGTGTTGGAAGGATGGTTGGAGGGGTAAATTTGTGGATATTTGGGATATCTCCTTTGGTCTTGTCTTTGATATCTCTCTGAAGTTCTAGGGCCTCATGTCCCCTTGCTTGTAATCTCCGCTTTTCTTTCAATAAAATTTTCACCCTTGGTTTTTTTTTTAAATGGCCTTTGAGTGATATTCAATGTTTACAAGATGAATTTGATGACAAATATGTGATGAGATATATACAATAAAAACCTAATTTTGATAAGGTGATGAATATTTTTTATAATCATATATTGAATGATGGCATGTGTTTATATACTTATGAGCTAGAAATAGAACACAAGACCCACTACATGTGGATACTTTGACTTCTTTTCTTAAATTATTCAAGGCTAGAGAAGGGTTACTAATTTAAGAAATCCTAATATTACAAAAGTGTTTCATATATTCTTCAAGGAGGAGGATATCGAGTTAGAATTTGAGGATAAAAACTACATTTTGATTCTTATTGAATAGTATTTCATTAGAGAATATGAATACAATATCTTCTTTTTAAAAATTTGAATAGTTTTTGTAAAGAACTTGCACTAGATGTAATAAAAAAAGGTCAAATCATTCAAACTATTTAGGAAATACTTGGTAAAAATATGGAGATCATAGAAAATTTTATGATAGGAGTTAATAATTTTGTTTAACATATAATTTCTTTTGTAGATGAACAAGGTGTTTTGTTTTCTCAAGAGGTTTCAAATATAATCTTGGTAGATCATGTGAGATTTAATAATGAATAATTCAATCTGAGTTGATATTTTGAGGAGTTAATTAATTCTCTACAATATCTTGGTGTTGTTAGTGAAGAACCATAGATAAAGACCAATTTCTTCTTGTTAAAAAAAATGAGCTCTATAGATATTCATTAGATTAAATTTATACGTAGAAGATTCTTTAATAGGCATTGACATTTTTCGTAGCACCTTGAGAGTGGGTCTTTAGTGGAGGACACAATGAATTTTCTCTAAAAAAATTACTCATTGCCATCTTAAATATATCTCATGTATATAATTGTAGAAGCGTCAAACATTCAATAATTAAATGAATCATATTATGGAAGAAAAGATTACTAGAGAGTATGATAATGCTTCATATATAGTGAATTTAGCCCAATACTCAATTTTTTTAGGAAATATAGATGAAGAAAAGATAATAGCACATCTAGTTATGATCAATGAAGATAAAGGTACCAAAAAGAAAAAATATCAATGAGTTTATGGAAAAGTGTTGAAGAAACATGCGAGGAGGATTTTGTGTATGAAAGAGAGTTATAATATCAAGTGGTTATCATTCCTGAGATTGTGCTAAGTTGCAATAGGGTTTTGTAAGATATTTAAAATAAAAATAATATCTTAACATATATGGTCAACTTTCAAAAATATTGAAGATTATCTTGAATCAAAAGATATTGATGATTCTTGAAATAGTTTTCTCTAAATGAATCTCAAATTCTTCCTAAGATTTTCTTCTCAACAAATATTTTGCACTATTTTCAAAACTACATGCTACCACAATAGAATTTTTAGCTCAGTAGGAAAGGTTATTAATTTTCATAAACTAGAAATGGTTTTGTGTAACCAATTTTTTCTGCAGAGTGTTTTGTTTTTTGTGTTATGTCATAGTCTGTTTCCCAAATTTTAGCATTTTTGTTATGTGGTATTATGTTTCTCCATGTGTGATGTAATGCCATTTTTTTTTGCTAGTTAACTGATCTCTAGGGTGTTCATTTTTATGTGATTTGAAGATAGTCTAACTCTGTTAACCAATTGGTAAAGCATTAGTCTACAAGCTAAAATAAAGATGCTACATCTCTCCTACACCTGTATACCATGTTATTTAAATAGATAAAAATTGTTATACCTATACAAAAATATCGCATGTCAAGTAAATCAATTGAAAACTTGTTCTTTTATTTAAAAAATAAATCATGTTTAAAGATTAGTTTTATTTATCTACATGGTTCGCATATTTTCTTGAATAATATTTGTAGAATTGGTTATTAATATTTTCAAAATCACCTCGTGTAGAAGAAATAAAAGAAACCATATAAGAAATATCAATATTTTTAAGGACCGAAAGGGTTATGATTCTATTATTAGGTATACACTTGTGGATGGAAATTTTATTTTTTTAGAAATTCATCAAGAACCTATTCAAGTGCAAAAACATGAAGAGAAACTAAGATAAGTGATAAATTGATTTAGACTACACTATGAAGGGCACACTTGATAAGGTAGAATAAGATCAAGTTTTTAAAAGATCGGTTTACATTGTGAGAAATGCATCTACAAAAGAAAAACAAGCTTGATTATGTAAAATTCATGTTTCCATTGTGAGGTGCTTAGCAATATAAAGAAAGATGTGTTTGATTTTTCAAATAATAGGTGCACACCTATATAGAGAAGAATAAAATAAGTTTACATTATTTATTTATTGTATTAATAAGATTAAAAATCAAAATTGAATACCAAGGCACACATAAATTTTATTTCTAAATTTGGAAATATCCTTCATGTAGCTAGGTGCACACCTTGATAGAGGCCAACTAGGAAATATTGAAAACAAAATTATGTCTCTATATTCAATCATGCATCTCTAGTAGGGAAAAGTAGGAAGCATATATTTGTAACCCTTTTCCATTATCACACATCATAAGAAAGTTCAATTAGGTTTTATATCTAAATCTTTGTGAATGAGTACATATGCATATTGAGTAGATAATTATTAGAGTTATTATAAAAAGTAGTAACCTTTATTGATATGTGCACCCATTCACTAATTCTTTGACTTTTAAAAAATAGGAAATTGATTATTAAAAGATGATCAATTAGAAAAAAAGCAAATCAAGTCTTTAAATAGTAGATTGAAAGAAATAAAAATTAAAGATCTATAATTAGATGAGAAGTGCTAAAAATATAAATCACTAGGTATAAATGAATATCTTCATACTTTATTGTTTCCTTTTACTTCATTAATTTAATAGTAGTAGACTAGTAGAATAATAGGGAAATTGATTTATAGTAGTGATCTTTGTCATATCAGAACCTGGTTTTGGAAAGTAGTAGAAGACTTGTTTTGAGAATTATTGTCATTTAAAAAAGTTACTTTCATCATATCAATAGTGCCTTTTAACTAGAGGGTTTTTTGATTGATTTTTATACATTGACAATTAAATATACAACTATTCTTTCTTCTTAAAATATGTAAAGTTTATCAAAATTCAAATGAGACTTTTATCATCTTCTAGTAGGGAATATGATTTATATTTTTAAATAACACATCCATATTCATCATTGGAGTAAGTTTTTAGTCTCAATGTTGATACATCTGTAGGGTATTCATTAACCTAAAAGGTGGAGATCAACATACATAGCATCATCATATTGGTGTTTAGAGAATGATATATTAATGCACTATTAAATTTTGTGGCACTTTTTAAGTCATGGTTTCAACCTAGGTTTTATTTTAGAAAGGTTTTCAAATTCATCAAAGTTAATTACCAAAGTTTCAAACATCTTCAAAGTATCCACTATGTGTAGAATAGAGAAAAATTCCTTAGAAGCATGAGAATAGTCTCTAGAACTGCCTATCAAAAGTTAATTTTGTTATTATTGGGTGTTCAATTCACCTTACAAATCTTAATACTCAATTAATTATATTTAATTATGTAGATGTTGACAATTGTACTACTTGTGATAGAGAACTTAACCCTAATGTGATGAAATAAGAAGGAAATGAAAATAGCACAATAGATAACATAAATATTAACACACAATACACATTTATAGACACCTTATACATTAATTACCATAAGTATAGATATAAACATCACATATGCTTGGGTAGTATATAATACATTTGCATGTCACATTTATACACATTGTTTCTATTTATTGTATACACTTGTCTCCACTATTTTCTATCATCTCCACTCTCTTTTCTTCTTTTTGGTGAGGTTGAATGCTTAAGTAGCCTTCTCCTAATGTGGTAAAATCTCCTTCTAAATATTATTGTGCCTTTCCATTGTCTAAGAGGTATCACATGATTCTATTTTATATTAATGTTCTTTTATTTTTGGTTCCTTACCAACATACTCTCAAGGCCTAATCCTATGTTTTATCCTTGCTTGATAAATTCCTCTAATAAAAAATGTAAGAGACTCTACTATAAATTATTTTTGGTAGTCCCAGTTCATGGTAGTAGATGTTTATAAAATGTCTTCATTTGTTCATAAACATTGTCCGAGGTTAGCACCATGCATTGTATTTATTGTACCCAAACTAAAAGCTCATCATAGGATTTTTTTGTATTAGTTATTTATGAAGGGCTACTCCACCCAACACTTACATATGACACAACAACATAGATTCACACATAAAATTTTAAGAAAAAACCACTCTTTATTCCTTTAATAAAATGGAATACAAAATATAGAAAATTATAATGCTACATCCTCATGGGCTTATCTTACTACAATGATATTTGATTATATCAGAAAACTCTACAAGTTGGAGCCACCATCTGCCCTAACGAAGCCATCATTTGTAACCTCATTTCACCTCTTTATTTGGCACAAATAACTCTCCCCTCCTTCTCCACCACCTTTGAATGTTCTATAAAGTGTAACTCCCCCCTCTTGGGCATTCAAAGATCCACCTATCCATTTTCTCACCTTTTGAAATTAAAAAAATGAAATTTTGGTAAGACAAATTTTGGGAGCCATAACTTTTGAACCAGGCATTGGATTGAAGATCTATTTGAATTGTTTGAAATCTTATGAAAATTTGAATTTATATCAAAGGTTTCCTTTAGGGAATTTGGGTTTTTGGCCAATTTTCAGGTTTATTTGGGTCCCCTAAGTGCCTCAAAATTAACTTTTAAGAATTTACCAAGGGTTTTGAAAACATAAACCCTAATATCTCACAAACTATAAATGATATCAAGATGATTCCTTCATCGATGGCTTAGTTTTACAATTTTGAAGCTATGCGTAAGATTTTATGTCCACACATGCACAAATTCCAACTTACTAAAAATAGAAGCCCTACTACTTTTAGCCCTTGGTTATTCACCAAACATCACAAAAATCAAAATAAACATTTTTTTGGGTGATGCTAGATTGCTCTTACACCCTGGATGCCCCTACATTAGTGATAATAGCTATATTTGTTACCATGAGTTTCACTTATTTTATCTCACAGAGAGGTTGAATAGTAGCAACAAATATATGTTTACTTTGACTTTTAATTCCTTCAATTAAGCTATTGATCACATCCTTTGTTCATTTATTGGCTATGTTGTAATTTAATATTTCTCACTTGTTGGAATTGTGACCCATCTAAATTGGCCATAAGGTTGTAACTTTCTACAATTTGTACACTTTGGGACTCTACTTGATCAATGCAAGTCTTTTGTTGATGTGTAAGCTATGGTCAAGTGATACAATACTAGTATAAAGAAAGTACATTGATACACATATCTTCTAAATTTTGAATTTTTTGATATGAGTACTTTTGTAATTCTTCCATTTTTTATGAGTGGCTTAACTTTTTTTTTTTGGATGCATAATACACAGCCGAAGCTGCATTATATTAATAAAAGCAAAAATTACATCGTTTTAGCCCTCAGATAGGCAAGGTGCAGAACACAACATTACAAACATTGGCCATCTGCCATCACACATAGAGAGACCCCTATTACATTCATAGTTTAACATCCACCATCAAGAAAACAGAAAGGAAAAATTCCATCCCCGCGACTTCAATTTTCCTCCTCGTAGAAGCTCCCTGTTCCAACCAGTTTAGCAAATTCATGACACCATTCTATCCTACTGACCTCTATCACACCCAGCCTACAACAGAGAAAGTTGTAGCCATGAGTGGCCTAGCTTCAGTGTTGTTGAAGCTCATTGTTGTTCATCCCTAGTATAAATGATTGCCACTCAACTTCCATTCCTTTTTGGAACATATGCACCATGTCATCTGGCCACGGTATCCCCACTCCTGGAAGAGCCACCGCCACCGTGTCTAAATCATCAACCAGGATTGATCCCTTAAACACCGAGCACAACAACAACAAACATCAATCCTTTGGCATGTTCAAATCCAGTAATGAGGCCAGGAAGTGAGACGATATATCGAAATTAGCTCTGGTGCGGTTGCGTGAGAAATAATAGTTTCTCCCCAGCTCCATCCTCACTACTTCGAGGAAAAGAATGTCCTAGTTTAGACATATCTTCTTCAAACACAGGTCTAAAATATACCCTAAGAATGTCGCCTCCTTTGAGCACTTCAATTTAATTGGCGTGTCCATGTTTCGATGCCAATTGCCAACCACAGTGCTGAAAAAATAGAACTTCTCTCCATTCTATCATTAATGGTCGACTGTGTGAGGTAGCTCTACTGGGTACTGTCGATGTGTGTGGAGAAACCACGTCCATCCACCATTAATTTGCACGATGCTCAGTACAAGGCCAACAATGATCGCGTACATTCTATGCTCTCATTGTGATCAATTTTCAATGCTAAGAGTACCTCATCTAGATCACCCTTTTGAATTTAGCTTGCTTAAAGCCTTGCCAAAATTAGCCAAACCATCCCATCCAATGGTCCGTCATTTCATATTTATTACTGCACCTCGAGTGTCCTTTTGGTGGTGGAGTTCCCACATTCTAAATCTCCTCCAAAATTAGTTGAGGCCCATATGCCCTATCTAGCCATTCCTAGCATAGACTATACACCCTATCGCACATGGGCCATGAGTGGCTTAACTTTTACCTTTCATATTTTGTAGTTATTTTCTTCTTAAGATTTTTTTTCTTGCTCCAAACTACTTATTTAATTCAATAACCCTTATATGGCCCCTTCCAATTGGATTGTTGCTTTTATTAAAGAGTTTATTTAAATTTTTGGTTGGTTTTTGTTGAATCATTTGAAACATCTCCGTGAATTCCTCGATTATTACAGTCTTGTGCATAAAATAATACTTTTCACTACTATTGAATGCACCCCATAATTCTATTTTTTGATTGTTGATATTTGGGTGAAGTGAATTTGAGGTCATGTAGAAGTGTGCATGAGTACAATTAGACTCATTATCACTATTGAAGATGATTGCTTTTGTCTGGCTATTTTTTTTGTTATTTTTCTCATTAGATTATTCACTGATTATTTTGGTGGAGAGATCATTTGTGTAGATGAACCACTTATTTTTTATGTTTATTTATCTTTTACTTTTGATTTTCCTTCCTCTATTTGTCTCTTTTCTTCTTATTTTCCCCTAGTTTCTTTTTGGAGACTGACCTCATTCTCTTCTTTTCTAAGTCCCTTGTTGGTTTGTTCTTTTGTGGCTATCTTTTACTATTGGATTTGATTATTCTAGTTGTTGTAGTAAATCATGTACATCCTCAAGTTGTGCATATGATGGAGATGGTGGTGGCATAGTAGCATTTAATTCCTCCTTTTGCAGTTGGCTTCTTTCTACTACCTTATTATAAGCTTTGTTGAGTTGTTGCAACAACTTGTATTCTGTATTATTCATATTTTAGAACTTGGTTGATGTAGGAGCATTCAATTCCATAGAGAGGATTACATCACTGAAAAATTATGGGTTATATTTTTTCCCTTTTTGCTTTTGTTTTTGTATGTTTTATGCTTCATATCTTTTTCCAACTTGCATATTGAAGGTTTCTATAGGAAGATCATAGGGTCATGTATATGTTTAAACTTATAATTTCAAATGTTTATAAGTTTCTTAGATATCCTCATGAGCTATTCTTATTTTAAATTAAATTGCTATAAGATGGTTTTGTTTGAATTGCTTCAGAAACCACTAAAACATCTATATTAAAGTACTGCTATGGGAAGATTGTGTGTATGTTTTATTATGAAATTCCTAGTTAAGTAGTTCAAGTTTTATTTCATCTTGTTGAGGAAGTGGTGCCTTCTTCAACATTTCAGCCTTTGGAGGTGGTTCTACAAGCACCTGGTGACTCTGCAACATCATTTGGGTGACTCTATTGGTATGTACCCAAAATCTATGGTGGGGTAGTCCTCTGCTTTTATTTTGTAATTTTCATTGGGTTTCCTAGTTTTCCATGGATAAAAATGTCAAGTTTTAATGGAAACCACATGTACACTCCCCCATACCATGACAATGCCAACTTTGCACCTCCCAATTGGCCATATCAAGCTGGTTATGCCTCCCATTTTACTTCACAAAACCTTGCTATTATGGGTTCTCAATCTTATCAAAATGCTTACCACCCACCTCACCTTGCTCAGTCTTCCTGGATGCCTACAAATTCCTATCAACAATCCTAAGAGGCTCCTTGTTCTTCCTTTCAACCACAAAATGAAAGTGAACTCATGTCCATGTTGAGGGATCTCAATAGGCAGATTGTTGAGATTAAGGAGCAACAAGCATTTGACCTACAACAAGAGGAGTGGGCTAATCAAGCCTATCAAGGAAAACAAGATTATTTCCCACAACAAGATGAGTTTGTCCATAAAACTCACCATTAGCAATAAAATATAGAAGCTCAATGGAGGTATGAGCAATAGTTGGAGGCGCAAAGAAGGCAAAAAGAGGAGTATACAACAAAGGATGCTATTGCTAGGCAAGAGCAATTCAAACTTTCCCTTGGTCTAGCATAATTGCCCAAGACTCAGATTCCACCAGTTCCAGAACAACTTGCTAGGGAGGAGGTAAGAAAGCATAAATTTTTAAGTTTCAAGAACCATAACAAACCTCTTGAAACTTCTATTAGCCCTCCTTTTGTACCAGAACAACCTATTGTGTAGGAGGTTTGCAAGCACAAAAATTTTAGTTTCAAGAATCCTATCGGCCTCTTTAAACTCATTTTCAACTTCTTGTTCCATCAAGTAGATCTCCAATGTTAGAGATCCCAATTTTTAAAAGCCTCTATTCCTCACAAGAACCAATCCTTTAGGAGGCTCAACCTTTTACTCCTATTAAGCAGCCCCTTCTAGAGCTTCAACAAGAGTTTCAATGCCCTTTTGACCATTTTGCTCTGCTTATTTCTATTTCACTTTTTAAGGGTGGACCAGTTGTATGGGATCCAATTTGGTTAGATCTTGAACAGAGGAAGGAACGGTTTCGAGCTAGGAGTGAAGAGGCTATTCTCGAGGAGCCTTCATGTGCTCTTAACATTGAGTATCTTGATCTGTTGCAAGAAAAAAATGAAGATAATCAGTTGTAACAGTAAGACATTAAAGAGGTAAAGTAAATTGATGCAATAGAGTAATTAGTCTTCTCATTTTATGTCCTATCTTTTTTTATTGAAAATGAGGAGGATAGATCACATATACCTACATCAACAAAAGCCTTTGAGCAGCTTGGTCTCGAATTGGTGGATGAAGACAACTCCATGGTTTTGGAGAAACAATAATAGACATTTTTAGCTCCTTTTATAGTGGAGGAAACTCCCCTATCTAATGAGATCTGCAATTCTGAGGTGGAGGACCTCTTTTGGGATGATTTAGAAGCTTTTTGTTCAAGCTTGGATGTCAATCCTTCACCCCCAAAAGAGAAGCAAAGAGGGCAACACCATAAGAGTGAGTAAACAACATAGGATGCGATAGTCATTACATGCCAAGAGTCTGATTTTCTTGCAACCTGTTGACAAGAAGAAATGAACACAAAGAGGCAATATGAAGAATTCAGTTCTTCACTTGAAGTGTCTCAAAAATCTAAGCTTTGTGTTGATGAAGTGCACATCAATACAAGTAATCTAGTAGTTATTGAACAACCACACATCTTATGGGAGAGTGATTCTCATGTTTCTCAATTTGATTTTATGCCCAAGCTTCAAAGCTTTTCATTTGAGGTGCATGAAGAAGAGATTCCTTGTACAGATCAAAAAACAAGTTTGACATATTTTGCATCATCATGTGAGCTAGAAACTTTCCCTTTTGGTTTCAGTTCATGCAATGAGGAGGTCAGTAGTGATAGTATAGGCCTATCCTTTTGTGAGGTGAGTTTTCTTTCCTCTATAGAAGGATTGCTCTTGTTTGGTGATCCGTCTTTAGAAAAGTTCACCCTTGCTACTATATGTTCACCTGATGCACAAGTGTCAAATGAATTTGACAGTTGCATCATATGGTTCCCCTAGGTAAAAGCACAAAGATGTGTTACACTTTCAACCAACTAAATAATTCTGAGTGAAACAATTTTGACCTAAACAGTTTTGGTCGAACCAGTTTCCCACATGGCCTATATGTGGAACATAGAGTTTCAGGTGAAACCCTTTCACCCGAAATCATAAAATTTGAAATTTTCCCTTTGTCGCATTAATATATGGAGCCAAATAAAATAGAATATCCAATTGAAACTAATTTTAAATAGCTCACACAAACCACTAGTAAACACACTACATAGGAAAACAACTTCTTGAAATAAATATGTAACTTTGGTTTGCAACTTGCAACCAACAACTTCAAATTCAACTAATCTTTGCAAATGGAATTACAATCAGTCCAAAAGGACAATGGGTTGCAACAAGCCATTACAAGAATCCTGGTAATCACAATAAAAATGATTTGCAATCAACAAATCAAAGCTTTGCAACAAAACTTCTCTCCAACACTTGCAACAACAAACCACTCTCAACAATCACAATTCTCTTCAATATGCAACTATCGGTGATGTTTATGGCAATGCAAACAATCTCCAATTTGCAACACCATAAAAACCCTTCCTGGAGGTATGCTACGCCTCCCTGTGTCTTCCTTTGTAATCTAGAAAACTTCTTTAAAAAATGAAATTGATTTTCTTTTACACAAGCTGATGTCTAAATGAAATGAAATATAAATTCATTTAGTTTTAATTTCCTTTCATTCCAACCCGCTCTTAGGAAAATCAACGCTCAACTCAAGGAATATCCAATGAAATTAAAATTCATTAGTTAAAATGAATAAAATAATCTTTTCAAACCTCCAGACCTGTCAAATATGGGAGACAATGCTTTTATGGCTTTCTTGCTTTCATGAATGAAAGCAAAAAAATCAACTTTTCCAATCCTGGCATCCACCTTCAAGATCCCTATTTTTTAGGAGTTGTGGAATTTCAAATTTGGAGTTAGAAGTCAAATTGGAGGTCTCCCAAAAACCCACGCCTCCATTGCTTTTTTTGGCTTTTTTTGCTTTCAAGGCATATTCTCCACTATCTTGTCTTATCCTATCTTCAAATTTACTCCAAATTTCAAATTTAAATTTTCAACATGGCATAACATCCAAATGCACATCAAAATATGAATTTCACAAGACAAAATATGAAATTCAACTCACACCAAAAATTGCAATTAAAATTAAATCTTTTTGTTGACACACGATAACCACTATGCCATGGATGCTCCTACATCACGCATCAAAATGTGGCTAACTTTATGTGCGGGGTTTCAATAGAAAGGGTTTTGACTAAAACCCTTTCTACCAAAATTGTCTATGTGGCATTTTAGTTGGCAGCCAACTCAACTTTTTTCAAAATTGTTTGAAACTTTTGACTTCAACTAAGCATTTTTTCAGTCAGAATGATTTAAAAAAAAAAGAAAAATACTCTTTTGTAGAGCTCAGAGTGGTGAATTCAAATTTGTAATTTTTTTGAATATTTTGATTAGTTTTAGTATATTTAATTTTTAAAATAATGAAAGTAGGTTGTTAAAGTTAAAAAAGAGCCTAATTAGAAATTTAAAAAATTATATTAAAACATATTAAAAAAATTTGGAAAATATATGGTGCACTAGAGGAGAGAGTCCTCTTCAAAAGGTATAATTTGTTTTTTGAAAATGATTAAAAAAATATACAATAGTTGACATCAAATGAAAATTGTCTAATTTTGACAACTTTGACTTTAAAATGTTATTATGAGAAAAATATACATCAAAATTTTAAAATTTTCTTTCCATGCACTAGATATTGAAGTTACCTATTTGGAGAAAAAAAATTAGGAGAAAAAAATTAGGGGAAAATGATGTTTTTTTCTATTTGTTTCTTGATGTCAAGTGAACGCCACTTTTTCCTGAAATTTTTAGCATTCCAAAATTTGGTCTTAAATTGATAAAAAATTAATCAAAACAATTTAAAAAAATCTAAAAAATTATAGGAATAAACTTCATCAATATTTCTTTCTTTTTGATACGTAAGATTTTGATATATTATATTAAATAAAAACCTTACAAATGTTTGTTGAGCAAGAAATTCATCATCCACCCGAACGAAGCTCAAAAAACTCCTATTCTACCCATGACTACCAGAGAAATAACATGTCTTAATTTATACAAAAATGGTTGTGTCCTAGCTAGAACCAAAAAACACCATAAAGTATCCACCCAACCAGCCAAAACAAAATTTCAACCAACCTAAAAAACCATCAATTCACAGGAACCCGTTGAGTTTTGCAAAGGATTTGAAATCCTGCACCCATTCGAAGCCACCCACCGCCATTAACCCTAGCAAATTTTTCAGGTACTCAATCGCCTTGTCTGTATTCCGAAGAAGCTCTAAATTTGTAGGACACAGAATCCCTTTGCCAATTATCGCAACCTTCAAAGTCTCCTCAACGCCACCAACCAAATCCTAACAAAACAAATGCTCCAGCAACACCCTGGCCTCCGCCTTAGGCACTTCGACATCTAGTAAAGAAGCTAAGAAACACGAGGAAATGTGTGCATTATCCCTTGCGTACTCCTCTGGGTAAGATGGCATTTCCCTAAAATCATTTTTACCACAGCCACAACGAGGGGATCTATGTTAAGCATGACACGCTTAAGCCTCTAGTAGGTTATCTCCCAGAATGCAGCTTGCCTCTCCATTGCCTATAAAGAGATGGGATTATCCGCTCCGAATGACTCCAACGCTTCCATAGAGACAACAATTATAAACTTGGAGCGCTCAACATAAGCCATTCTTAGAAGACTCCAAAATCCAAGCGCAACCTGCCTACTCGCACACCACCTTTAATTGCACATTAACATTGCAAACCACACAATACCAACCGACGACACCTTCACCCATAAATAAAGCTCATGAAAACTAAGCCATACCAACTCCACACGAGCCAAACATTATTTCGATGCAAGGAAAGTTGTCCTTGCATGATCGTTTTGTTCTACACGTCCGACCCCTTATGCGAGGCTTGCTTTGACATGCGTGTTTTTTGCAAACTTCATCATTTCATGAACTCGCTAAAAACTAAGTGACCCTTCACTTATGCCAACATCCACCTCATCTCCGTCCTTCACTTCCAACACCATCCACCTCATCATCGAGGTCCCCACTTAGAAGCAACTTCACCTGCCACCAAAAACCCTCTATCGACGTGGAGGGCCGCCCACCCAACCTCCCACAACTTCATCAAATATTTCTATATTTCATTAGTTTACATCATTTTGAAATTCAAAACATAATGACCACTTTTATGTGGTCAAAGTTCATAATTTTTTTTCTTCTATTGGCCAATTCCTTTATAAAGTGTGACACAGGTTTGTGCTTTTACCCCCCTGCAATGGAAAAGTTTACAGTGAGGTGATCCTTCACCTTGCAGGCATTTTGTACAGTCCCATACATGTTGGCAATAATTTTCAGTGGTTGCAAATGGGTGAAGTCTGCAACTATGGTTTAAGGGAGTTCAACTCCTTCAAAAGGCTCATCTTTGATAGAGGCAAATTCCCATTTTTTGCTTTCTGTTAGTTTCATGTACATATTGTAGGTTTTGCTTTCCATGAAGTCTTTTGCACACCTTTCATTCTCCTTAAGGGAATGTATGTTCTAGATTTCTTGCTTTTCCCCAAGTGCAAGCATGCACATGTTTTGTTTTTCCCTTTGGGAGGCCCAACTATTGAATTTTTACCCTCATGACTCTGTGCCCAATGGATTGATAAGGCCTTTGGATCCCATGATTAGCAAGAAATCATCTAGCAGAAATCGCCATAAATATTGTCATTTAATGCCACCCTTAGATGACCCATCACTGATAATCGATATGAGAAATCCTACATGAGCCATCTTGCATGAATTCTCTTTGAAGGGTCCTAAAATTGGCTAAGTCCCAGTGTTTTAGGCTTTCGGGTTTTTGCTTCACTTCATATTTGCATGCCTTCTTCATTGCTCCCGCTCCTCTCTTTCACCCTTCACTTTTCCTTTCTAAGTGTTTTTGGTTTTGGCTTTCAACCTTACCCTTTAACCCTTACTGATTCCCTTTGGTAAGCTTTAGACCTTACCTCTGATCACCTAAACCCACTTAAGGCTTTTCAAGATTTGTCTAAGTCTTGTGTTATCAGACTTCAGACATCGAGCTTCCCTCCTATATCTTTCCACCCTTTCAACTTAGGCGTTAAGACTTCCTCCCTATCCCCAAACCTTGAAATCTCATCATTGGATTTCAGGCATTAGACTTTCATCTTTCACCTTTCTTTCCTTCCCTTTGCTCCTTCCTTCGAAAATTCAACAGTGTTGAGTTTTTCGGACTTCAACCTTTGACCTTCTCCTTTACCTCTTACCTTTCTTCGATAAAAGCTAGCTTGTCCCTCTGACCTCCAATGATCCTTTCAGCTATCGAATGCCAGTCTTCCACTTTCCTCTTTTTGTCTCTGCGATAAGGCATTAGTCTTATCCCCAATCAATGACGTCTCCTTCAAAGGTTTCAATTAAGGCTAAAAATTTCGGGTGTTGGGCATCGATCTTCCCCTTTACCCTTTTCGCATTTGCGGTAAGGCATAAGCCTCCTTCTTAACCTCTGAAGCCCGAAAAGGGTTACCTTTTCAGACTTCATGGTTCGCTCCTCCTTTCTTCTTTCTTCATTCTTCTATCATGCGGTATGGTGAACCCCTGAAGCCCGATCTCTGATGGTCTGATGCCAATGATGTGTAAGCGGTATGAAGTAGGCCTGACACCCAATCCCTAACAAAGATGTTGTTTCACGACTCTAGACCATTTAATGCATAAGAAAGGGTTTCTTTTCAAGCCCGAAGCTCGAACCTTTCTGTGGATTTTGATGTGTTTTTTCTGGGAAACGCCATTAATGCTCAGACCACTTCCTCAACTACCTATTTTGACTTCTAGGCTTCAAGGACAACATTCAATACATTCTCTAACTTATGCAAGTGGATTTCATGGGCGCCCATGCTCATTTATTGTCGTTTTGTTAAATTTCCTAATGGATCCATGCTCTAATCATGATTTTCATGGGATGGCTCCATTCTTTCACGCACAACCTTCTTTGCTAACCCTGGTTAGGGTTAGGGTTCTATTTGTGATTCTAAGTTATGCCTAATCTATAAAGGCAAGAAATGTATTCATTTCAAGGGTTCTTCCTCTGGCTCCTTCGAGGTTTTTCTTTGGCAGGTTTGTGCATTTTTGCATCTCTGCAATTGTAAAGATTGGCTTTTTGTCTCTACATTAATGAAATTAGTCAAGCTTTCCTCTTCTCAACTTGTTTATGCTCATGTAAGTTCATTACCTTCATATCTAAGTGTTTGTTCTCTCTTTCCATGCATGTATGTTCAGGTTAATTCATTTACAATTGCTGCTTGAGAATATCTTTTCCTTTCAACACCTTGTCAAACCCTAACCTTCATTCTTGCCTTTGGGAATCAACCAAATAGAGATCTGAGAGAGTCCCCTGGTCCCTCTTCAACGTGTTGTTGTGCAATCTTAGTAGGAAGAAATTACTTTCCATCTTGGTGTACCACCTCCATTTCCCTTTCACGCATTCCTTCTCCCCTTTTCCCCTGTGTGCTATTAGATGGGGATAGTGGTAAGATTTCATGTGTTGGGTTGGACTAGCACATTGCACTTGGATCGAAAGAGGAAGTTGACCTTCTCTAAAGATTCAACCTCATATGCGCAAAGGTCCCACACCTTGAGGTCGTTTCCATTGTGTCATTGGAATGCTAAACTTCACGTTTAGTAGGGTGTAATCTCATGCGACAGCAATATCCTTTTACGTTACATACATGTTGGTGAATGCTAGATATTTTGAGATACATAATCATTCAATGATTCACATACACTTAAAAATAAGAGAAAAATGCAATGGTGAAACTTGAATACCCATGCTATTTTCTATTTAATTTTGTAGCCATTTTAGTAGAATGTGTTAATACATTTACATATTGACAAATAATGCAATCTTGTGTGAAGTTGGGCTCATTCCCCTAGCCTTTACCCATCCCTATATAGACATATTCTCACAAATTTACCCCTCACCTTATCCATACTCACACCTATTCTAATAACAACCCAAACTATGCACTTATTACACTTGTTCATATACATATTCCAATTTATCTATAGTCCACTTGTATCTCATTGTTTGCGTACTGAAGGTCAACCTTGTAGTTGTGGACTTGGTCCTTGCCTTTTCAAAATGTAAATTCAAAATTTGGCCACTAAGTACATGTTTGTGTGATGTGGTGCTATGAGCTTGTATTTGAAATGCATTCATTTATATCCATTTCACATCCTCTCTCACTCTTGAAGCATTCAAGGAGAAATTAATAGTGAAACACTTTGGTTTGGTATAGTGAAGGATCAACATATTGACATACATCATTCTAGGAAACTTTCTTACCGTCTTTGATCTTTTACACATATCTTTGGGGTTAACCTAGGAGAATGTCCCCTAGTGACATAACGACAACCCTTCCAAACCATTTCTAAATACCACCAATCCACAAAAAATAAAAAAGAGAGTAGAGCAGATAGAGATCATTCCAATGAGCCACATAGCAACACACATTTAGTAGAATTAGATTCAGGTAGAGATGATTAATCCATAATTGTGGAATAGACCCAAATGCATAAACTCGACTTGAAACAAAACATTAATTCAACAAATAATTTTAAATATTTCATTGACAAAAATATAACTTTAACCAAATAAATAAATAGTAAAATTAAAAATTTCCATCAAATAACACTCTCTTTATTTATTGAGCTAAATTCTTTATGATTTACATTTACTTTCATACTTTAACATTTTATTCTAAATTATCTATTCAACAACTATTATTTATTAATATAATTTATTTTATATTTTAATGTAACGTCCCAAGTCCGTTATGAGTTATTAGGCCGACTTGTTTTGGATTTTTTTTTAAAACAGTGAAACACTATTAATAATAAAATAATTAATAATAATGATCTTTGTGGGCTGACCTCACTTGAGGCGCTAATTCAAATTTGAATTTTAATATTTGTTTTTGGCTGACATATCTTCTTGTTGGCTGTTTGATAAGTTTAAATAGGTGATTGATTCCTGTATAGGAGCGAATTTTCACCCCTTACGCAAATTACCCTTTTAAACTTCCTCACCTTAGAAAACCAAATCCGAAGGCAAAATTCCACATCAGCTCGCTGCCTTCGTTCCACTTGGCATTCATCTTTTGTGTTGGTGGAGGAATATTTGTCCGGGACGCCCACGTGACACGTAGACATCCGCGCAACACGCTTATGTCCCTAACGGATTCCTGCATTTGAAGTTGGCAAAGGCATTACACTTCCTATTAGGGTCATTTTTTAACATCCCTCTTCGACCAACTGACCCCAAAAATGGCAGTTTCTCTCCTTCCTTCAAAAACACTCTTCATTCATTTCATCTTCTTCACAACCTCTAGCAATCTTTTGCACAGTCTTTCTAGCATTCTCAAGCATTCTCAGCCTTCAAGCAGCACCTTGGCACTTCATAGCAACAACAACAACACTCCATCAATTGCGTAAAAGCAAGCGTGGAATAAGCCATTACAACAGGGGCTTGAGGTTTTCCAACACCTCCCTTCGTCATAGTTGAGGCTGTGGTGATTACAATTTGGTTGAGTAGCTCTTTACTATTTTGTAGTGTTACTTGTTTTTTCTCCTTCTCTACTTTATCGCATATTTATCTATTGTTGCTATCTTGGCTGTCTGTGGAGGTGGAAACACCAAAATGGGGGTTTGACCGAGGCAGACCCCTATACAGCCCCCAACAATTTTCCCCCTTTCTTGTGTGTAGGTGGATGTGCATTTGGAGCTAGATGGTGAACAAGCATCTTTGTAAGATTATCTTTGTCACCTTAGCCTTCATATACTTACTTTATCACATTCGTTTGTATCTTTCCTACTTCATAGTTCTGTTTTGTTCCTTTAGAAGTGACTAGCTAGGCCGTCAGCTTGTTTTTTGGCGGTTCACATTGTGTTTTTGGTCCTCTAGTCGTACAGATGCCAGTGCACCTACGACACGCTAGCGCGCCATGCTATCATCCTAGAACTGCACTTTCATCCTCGGGCAAAGAGCTACATGAGGTATAGTGTTGAACCCGAAAACTGGCTTGCCTAGCCCCAGTTTAGATTTTGGGTCTGAAGAGTGGTTGTAGGGCCTTATAGTCCTCATCATTCTTGTCCCTCATTCGAAACACCCCTTTAGAGTGAGGTAAGTTAGGGCAACCTTCCGCTCTTGGCTCTCTGTGACCTGGAGCCTTGACGTGGTCGGTCACCCTCTCTTACAATTCCTTTGTCAAGACATCACAAATTTGGATAGTTTATTCTGCTATTATCTTAGGGGGACATAGGTCAACTAGCGGGAACCTAAGGTGAGTGTAGCTCCATCTTGGGGAATTCGTGTTTGGCTTTTACCACCGACTATTTCAAAACTCAAATTATAGATTTCATTCTACTTGACAAGGTCATTCAAGAATAGCGAATTGTCTCAGGGCTTGGAGCGATTAATCTTGATCACTTTGGCCGAGCCTATTGACTTTGGCCAAGTGATCCTTCTAGATTGGCTTGAGCAGATCAATATCATCACTCTCAGCGAATAAGTTTCAGGCTCCCGTCCACACACCAAGCAGTGAATAGATGGAGCTAATTCTAGATCTATCTATGCAGGTCACACTCAGATCATACCGCATCACCAAGCATTGAAGCACCCACCAGGCAGCTTCACCGTGGGCAACTACATAGGAAAGAGGTTGGTCATCGGGCGTGAAGGCATTCGAGCTATCGCTAGAGACGATGCCACCTTGGGTGGTGACTCTATAATTGTCGCCTCACACCTAGGCCAATGTGTGCACAGTGGGATCCATTACTAGGAGATCGATATCTGAATGTAATCAATATCTGTTCCAAGTTGTAAACCTTCATATTTGTATTCGATTTCTATGAGCAATTAGAATTCAGTTCTATTTGTTGAGCAGTGGTGCATAGCTATTCATTTCCAGTGGTTTGTTTCTTTTGTTTTTGTGTCATATTTAATTGCAAGACCAAGAATTATCCCTAGCAATTTATGCAGTGTTGTTTTGCTAAATTCTTCGTGAGAATCGTACAGTGGTATCAAAACCTCAGACCCTGCCAGCCTAAGGGTATTTTATGTAGTTGAGTTAAAGAGAACAACACGCCATTGAGAGGGAAAGAAAGAAAGCAGCGGTGGAGACTTCCAGAATAGGAGACAAAGGTAAGAAGATGGGAGATAAAGACGATCAGTTCAAAAATTTCTTGAAATAGATGGCTCAGGAACAAGAGCGAATGGCCAAGCAACAAGAGCAAATGACCTAGGTGATATAATTAATGATGTAGTCCATGAATGAAAAAAACAACAATTGCAGATCAACTTCAAACAATGGCCCGGAAGGCAGTAATTCCAACAATTCTAGATCTAAGACTCAAAGCAATAAGGTTACGTGTCCCATGCAACACACATTTCTACCCAAGCATGGACCAAATAATGGAGGTGAAGAACAAAGTCTAGCGGAAGGAGATATCAATGCAAGTATGGAAGCTTCTATGCAGATTGATCTTGAGATAAGACACCAGCTTCCATTCATTCAATTTCATAATATAAGGAATGGATCGAAGGGAGGCCAAGTAACTTACCACCCTAACAGGGATCTGCAATATAGAGTGAGTAAGCTGACACTTGCAACATTTGATGGCTCAGGGAAGGTGACTGCACAAGCATGGATACATAAGTTGGATACATATTTTTCTCTCAGTCCCATGACTGAAGAAGAAGCTAACAAATTTGCCATTCCACATTTGGAGGGTTTAGCTCATGAGTCGTGGCACCATGGCATTGTGACCTAGGAATTTGGACAAGTATCTACATATGCAAATTGCACACATAAGCTCACAGAGAGATTTGATAGGAAAGATCTTGAAGCATACTTCCAGAAGTTAACAAGACTCAAGCAAACAAGCACCATGGATGATTATGTTTCAGAATTTCAAAGGCTTGTGGTGATGGTATCTGATGTTTCAGATAAGAGGCTCATGTTCTTTTTCATTGAAGGCCTATCAGAGTCTTTTTGTGGCTTGGTGAGAGCTTTGGAGCCAAAAACATTGGAGGAAGCTATTCAGAGGGCTTTGAGTCTTGAAGATTCCACTAAGAAAGGGAAGACCATTGTCAAGAGTACACCAGTAGGGCAGCCAAAGAAGCCTTTCATTAAGGCTAATCCACCACCTAAGGGTCCTCCTCCAGGACCACATGACATGTCAAGGAATGAACTCCGTAAGAAGGGTTTGTGCTACTATTGCAAAGAAAAGTGGAACGAATGTCATAGATGCCAAGGAAGGGGTCAAGTTTACTACACTGAAGTAGTTTTCCGATGATGAAGCAAAAATAGAAGAAGGGAGCAACGAGCAGGTCACTAATGAGGGAGAACATGAGGTTGTGATAGAAGGAGGTTCCACGGGAGGTACTCTTGCCGCACTTTCAAGGGCACCACGATACCATTCCCTCCGTGTTCGAGGAATTCTCCGAGGGCAGAGAGTGATAGTGTTGATAGATAGTGGAGCTACTCATAATTTCATTGATACGAAGACAGTTGCCAAGTTGCGCCTAGGGACCGAAGACTTTGAAGGGTTTGATGTGGCAGTTGCTGGAGGAAACATCCTTTCTTGCACTAGACGGATTCAACAAATGGAGCTGATCTTAGGAGGACACAAGATGAGGGATGATTTCTATTTTGTGGACATCGATGACATGGACATGGTTTTAGGGGTTCAATGGCTTCATTCATTAGGAGAGTACACCACCAATTACCAAACTATGGAGCTGAAATTCAAGCATAATGGCAAAGAGGTTGTCCTCAAGGGTCTATCTAGGAATGGTCCTATGGTAGTTTCAACAAAAAGAATGGAGCGATCCTTTAGGAGAGGTGAAGTAGCATGGGCATCAGAGTGCTTGATTATAGACACTAGTCTGTCGAAAGAAGAAAGAACCTTTTCCATTGACATTCAGGCTATTCTGAACAAAAAGTGCAAGGTATTTAGTGAGATTCCATGGATTGCTGCCGAATAGGGGGTTTCAACATGTGATAGAGCTTGAAGGAGCCAAACTAGTTATCACTACTCCATATTGTCATCTGAGGGTGTACAAGGAAGAGATCGAGAAGGCCATCAAGGAGTTGTTGGATATGGGACACATACGAACGAGCTCGAGTCCTTTTGCCTCATTGGTGGTGTTGGTCAAAAAGAAGGATGGGACACTCAGAATGTGCATCGATTATAGAGCTCTCAACAAGAAGATAATCAAGAACCGCTATCCTATTCCCAAGATCGATGAATTGATAGATGAGCTACATGGAGTAGTGTATTTTTCCAAGATTGATCTACGTTTAGGATATCATCAGATTAGAGTCAGTGATGCGGATGTGCATAAGATGGCCCTTAGGTGTCATTATGGGCATTATGAGTTCTTGGTGATGCCATTCGGGTTAACCAATGCCCCCACTACATTCCAGTCTTGTATGAATCAAGTATTCATTCTTCAGTTGAGGAAATTTTTGTTGGTTTTCTTTGATGACATTTTGATCTACAGTAAGACATCGGAAGATCATTTGAGGCATATAGAGGAGGTGCTTGACATTCTTGAGAAGAATTTGTTTAATGTTAAGATGTCAAAATGTGAATTTGGGATGACTAAGATTTTGTACGTGGCCATAAGATCAGCGCTTAAGGGATCAGCGTTGATGAGGAGAAGATCAAGGCTATTTAGGAGTGGGCTAGGCCCAAGAACTTGACACAATTGAGAGAGTTTGTGGGCCTTTGCAGCTACTACAGAAGATTTGTGAAAGGTTTCTCCTAGCTTGTAGCACCATTGACTAATCTGACTAAGAAAGGAGCTTTCTCTTGGAGTCCCACAACACAACATGCATTTGACAAACTCAAGGAGGTAATGAGCTCGTGTCCTGTTTTGGCTATTCCAAATTTCTTATCTCCTTTTGTACTTGAGTGTGACGCTTCAGGAGAAGGTATTGGAGCGGTACTGATGCAAAATAAGCATCCTATTGCATATGAGAGCAAAAAACTCACAAATTAAGAGAAGGATTTTTCCATCTATGATAAGGAGATGTTGGCTATCATGCATGCCCTTGCGAAGTTTAGATAGTACTTGGTTTATGGGAGATTTGTGGTGAAAATGAACCATAACAACTTGAAGTACTTCCTCAATCAGCGTGATTTGAATGATAGACAATAGAAATGGGTAAGCAAGCTTCAAGCCTATGATTTTGATATTGAATATGTGAAGGGAAAGAGCAATGTGGTAGCAGATGCACTCTCTAGGAAGCCTTATCTTTGTGCTATGAGTGATATATTTGCTGATTGGAGGGTAGGCATTATAGTTGAGTATGCTAGAGATTCATTTGCTAATGATATTTTGGAAGGAAAGTAACTGATGACAGGTACAAAGTGGTTAATGATCTCATCCTCTACAAGAATCGGGTGTATCTTGTGCCTCATTCCAAGATCAAGGATAGGATTGTGAGAGCTTTCCATGACACTCCTCTTGCTAGCCATCCTGGGTTCTATAAGACATACAAGCAAGTGAGGGAACGTTTCTCATGGAAGGGGCTAAAAAAATGATATTTTGCAGCATATGAGAGGATGTTTGGTGTGCCAACAAAATAAGATAGAGAATGTGTTACCAGTTGGTTTGTTGCAGCCTTTACCTACCCAAATAAAAAATGGGAGAGCATATCGATGGATTTCATCACCGGGCTCCCGAGGGTACAAGGTAAAGATTGTATTTATGTTGTGGTGGATAGACTCACTAAATATGCTCATTTCTATGACATTACTTCATAATTTAAGGCTCCTCAAGTTGCAGATCTGTTCTTTAGAGAAGTGTTTAGACTCCATGGGTTGCCAAGAAATATTGTGAGTGACAGGGATAGCAGGTTCATCAACTTGTTTTGGCAAGAACTCTTTCGTTTGACTCACACAGAGTTAACCCCCAACACTAGCTATCATCCCCAAACGGATGGAAAAACTAAGATCTTGAATAAATGGATTGAAGGGTACTTGAGAAACTATGTGACAGGGCAACAATCAGCTTGGGTGAAATGGCTACATCTAGGAGAGTTTTGCTACAACACCACACATCACATATCCATTGGAATGTCCCGTTTTAAAGCACTTTATGGTTATGAGGCTACTTCTTTCATGAATCTGATTCTTGCAGACAATAGAGTTCTGAGTGCTAGAGACATGGTACAATAGAATGTGGACATCATGAACTCCTTGAAGGAAAATCTGCAACGTGCCCAAAATCAACAGAAGTTATATGCAGACCGGCGGAGGACTGAGAGGGTCTTTAAGGTTAACGATATGGTGCATTTAAGATTGCAGCCATACAAACAATCATCTCTCAAAAGGAACAAAGTGGAAAAGCTGAAACTGAGATTTTATGGGCCATTCAGGATCACAAGGAAGATTGGAGAGGTTGCATATGAGCTCGAGTTGCCTCCAGGAAGCAAAATTCATAATATTTTTCATGTAACATGCCTGAAGAAGGCATTGGGACAACAAATCACACCATCGATGGAGTTTCCACCCCTAGATGATGAAAGCAAACTAATTCTCAGGCCTGAGACGGTGTTGGACATAAGAGAGAAGCGGTTGAGGAACAAGGTCATTTTGGAGTATTTGGTGAAATGGAAGAATCTGCTTGCTGAAGATGCAACATGGGAAGGTGTGTAGATTTTTGAGCATCCCATTCTAAGGTTGTTGGAGGACCAACAATAGTCTAAGGGAGGGGACTGTAATGTCCCAAGTCCGTTATGATTTATCAGGCCGACTTGTTTTGGAAAAAAGTGTTTTTAAACACTATTAATAATAAAATAATTAATAATAATGATCTTTGTGGGCCGACCTCACTTGAGGGGCCAATTCAAATTTGAATTTTAATATTTGTTTATGGCCGACATATCTTGTTGTTGGCGGTTTGATAAGTTTAAATAGGTGATTGATTCCTTTGTCAAGACATCACGAATTTGGATAGTTTATTCTGCCATTATCGCAGGGGGACGTAGTTCAACTAGCGGGCACCTAAGATGAGCGTAGCTCCATCTTGGGGAATTCATGTTTGGCTTTCACCACCGATTGTTTCAGAACTCACATTACATATTTCATTCTACTTGACAAGGTCATTCAAGAGCAGCGAATTGTCTCAAGGCTTGGAGCGATTAATCTTCATCGCTTTGGCCTAGCCTATCAACTTTGGCCAAGCGATCCTTCTGGATTGGCTTGGGCAGATCGATATCATCACTCTCAGTAAATAAGTTTTAGGCTCCTGTCCACACACCAAGCAACGAATAGATAAGCTAATCCTAGATCTATCTACACAGGTCACGCTTAGATCATACTGCGTCACTAAGCATCGAAGCACCCACCAGGCGACTTCACCGTGGGCGACTACACAGGAAAGAGGCCGATCATCGAGCACGAAGGCACCCGGGCTATTGCTAGAGACGATGCCACCTTGGGCGGTGGCTCTATAATCGTCGCCTCACACCCAAGCCAACGTGTGTACAGTAGGATCCATTACCAGGAGATCGATATCTGAATGTAATCAATATTTGTTCCAAGTTGCAAACCTTCATATCCGTATTCGATTTCCAGGAGCAATCAAAATTTGGTTCTATTTGTTGAGCTGTGGTGCATAACTATTCATTTCGAGTGGTTCGTTTCTTTTGTTTTTGTGTCATATTTAATTGCAAGACTAGGAATTATCCCTAACAATTTATGCAGTGTTGTTTTGCTAAAATTCTGCCTGAGAATCTTACATTTAACATCTTATTAAATTAGGGTAAGTTAATTTTCCTTTACCCCTGTGAACAAATTATTTAACCTTGACCAACCCCTCATTTTTTTTGGTTTCTTCTTCCTAATGAAGCTCTCTATTGCTCTCCTTGTGAAGCTATTTGTATTTTTTCTTTTTTAATAATTGTTCCCACATCCAAACATTCAATGACAAATGTGACACTTAAAACTCAAATTTTGGGACTCAAAAGTGTCCTAATTACAGGGGTTTTTTGGGGAGCAGTTGTTTTGTTGTTTTCCAGAAGCGGTTTCAGTTCTATTTTTTTTTGGGTCCCATAGACTGGCTGATCTTCTAGATGTAATTAAAAACATTACTGAAGTTTGAAGTTGGTGTATAATGAAAGGACTTAAATCACTGAAACCAAGAACCATAACAGCATACCAGCACTCAAGGAAATGTTTGGTTCTTCAAAATTTCAGAGCTGTAAAACTTCAGAAAACTGGAACGTTTCACCCTTATGGAGCTTCCTAAATTACTATAGCCGCCACAGAGTGTCATATACTTTGTTATTTCTTGTGTGAGTCTGGATCATTAGAAATTCAGGAATATTTCAACTTACATAAAACAGAGTGGAACTCCTAGAAAGCTGAGGATGGGTTCCAGAAATTGCTTGTTCTAAAAAAAATTCACTCGAGCTTAAATCGAAGCGTAATTTTGTATGAAATACTTTCTTGAAGTTCCTCTGCCTGCATTTTTTGCGATAAATATCCTATATTCACTCCAGAACATTGGAAACTGAGATATCCTCATATCATGAGGCCAACAATAAGTTTCTACGTACAATTTGCATTGTGGCAAAATTGGTTTCTGTCTACTGTTATGTTTACATATGCAATTTGATATTAAAAAACGTAGCCAGCGTTTGATTCACTGCAATCAGAATTCAATACCACTCTCAAGGCCTACTTCTGAAGGACATCATATAATCCATCGTCTTCAAACTATTGGGTTTATCACTTTAAAAGGACTACGAGTCATAAACGCCTTAGTCCCCTCTGATGATGCAGCAAATGGCAGAAATGATTTACAAACTGTCAAAATATTTGTTCTTTGTAGCATTAACGTAAACAATCCTAACTCTTTCACAATATCTTCTAGCCCAGTTTATAAGATCATTTCCATCTGTGTTGCATGATTGATATTATTCTAGAGACGATCTCTAAATGCTCTACCCCATCATGAAAGACACAAGGGTCATTAATATCACCAATAATCTCCACACGAACATAGTCCATTTTTAAAATGATGAAAGCGGTTAGCATCCCTTACAATAATTTCCCTATCAACAATCTTGGAGATGATCTTGGTAGCAATATGACAGTCCATGCACACACGAAGGTTCTTAAAAATTCGTATACATGACCCAGGAGGCGTGCTAATAAGCCCAAATGTGATGGCTAGTTTCTCACTATGAAGACAGCTAATTGGCTCCCTGTGTTCCTCTCCCATTTCATTAAACGTGAGATTTGTTTCAGGCATATAACCAGATTGCTTCATTTGCTTCTCCAATTTAATCCAAGTTGCATGGATCTGCTCCGTTTGAGGGTGGAATGTATCACCTACAAGAAATCGGTGCACTTTCTTCCCCGCCTCAATCCAGCTGCATCCTGGTTCCATCTTTATTCCCCTGTCTTTCATTGCTTTGATTACCTTTGCTGCATCAGTGTGCATGCCAGCTGCAGCATACACATTGGAGAGTGCCATGTATGTCCCAGTGTGTTGAGGTTCAAGGAGAACAAGGCGCTGGGCAACATGGTTTGCTAGTTGAACATTGGCAGGGTATCTGCAAGCACCAAGTAAGGCCCCCCATACTTCTGCCCTTGCTTTTACTTCCTCTGGCATTTTATTGATAAAAGCACGAGCTTCCTCTAAGCAGCCTGCTCGAGCAAGAAGATCAACCATGGAAGCATAATGCTCTGGCCTTGGAGAAATATTATGATAACGTTTCATACAGTGAAACAGGCGGAGGCCTTCATCCACTAGGCCAGCATGGCTACAAGCAGACAGAACGCTCAAGAAGGTCACGTCATTGGGTTCTATACCCCAATTTGAAGGTTGCTGCTCCCGCATTTGTTCAAACAGACGGAGAGCCTCCTTCGCCTGTCCATGCTTGCCATACCCATCAATCATTGCTGTCCATGAAACAACATTTTTCTCAGGCATTGCTTCAAATACAAGGCGGGCGTCTTCTATGCTCCCACATTTGGCATACATGTCAACCAGGCTGCTCTCTAACACCACATCCTTCTGCTGAAATAAAGAGCGTTTGAGTATGTGGGCATGCAGTAACTTGCCATGTTGTAAGCTGGGCAAGCGGGCACAGACTGCCAGAAGAGTGGCGAATGTAGAGAAGGTGAAGGTCATGGGCGGGCAAGACTGTCTCATTTGGTGAAAAAGTGAGAGAGCCTCTGTCCCCTCATCCTGCTGGGCGTATGCTGCAATCATGGCATTCCACGACACCACATTTCTGTGAGGCATTTGGTCAAACACTTGGCGTGCAGCCTCAATGTTACCGCATTTGCCATAGCCTGCAACTATGGAAGTCCATGAAACCACATTATTTGTGTGTGAGTGGGAGAATACTTTGAGGGCATCTCTCATTTCCCCGCGTTTAACATACGCGTTAATAAGAGCATTGACTACCACAACGTCCGAGTGAAATCCATGAGTTATCACACGGGCATGCAGCTGCTTCCCTGCATGCGCCTCCCAACATGCGCTCAACACAGAGGAGAAGGTGAAGTGATTTGGCTTCACTCCTTCCCTCTGCATTTTCTGAAAGTGACGTAGAGCCACCTGGTCATGGCTTTGATGAGCACAGGCAGCGATTAGGGTAGTCCATGAGATTACGTTTCTCTCAGACATTTCCTCATACAGTTGGCGTGCATCTGCGATACTGCCATGCTTGGAATATATGATGATTAGCTTGTTAGCGAAATAGAGGCCCAGCTTGACTCCAATTTTAATAATGGTTGCGTGGAATCGCTTTCCCTCATTGTAATCGAGGCAGTTCTTTTCAAGAAATGGCAGGGAAATGCCACGCCGCTCCATAACACATACCATCTCCATTCCAGTAATATCATAGTTTAAATCTCTTTCGACTGTACCTTTTTAAGATCAAATCTTGTAAGATTGTTCATAAAAGAAATCAAACTCTGCTCTCTACATCACCCTTCTCCTGCCATGGTGAGTTTTATTTCAGAAAACAGGCACGAAGCACAAGCAATTGGCAGACTTTGCGTTGCAGGGAGCAGGGTGTGGGGTTGAATGAATGAATGAGGAATTATGAGGAATTTTAACGAGTTCATAGATGAAGTGGTCTAAGGGATTTAAGAAACCATCATTAACATGTTTTCAAGTTTTTTTTGATGTCGTTCTGCTTTTATGAATCTTGATAAAAAAGCTTGTCATTTTGTGAAGTCTTGCCTCCTCAAATAGGCCTAGCTCATTCAAATTGCTCACCTTCATATTTTATATCCTCATTTGCTGCACATTCGAAGATGAAGTGTCCCTCAATTTCAACCACCCCTTTGTTGCAAAAAATGCAATTTTTTTTCCCAGTCTTCCTTGGGGACTGTCCACCTACCCATCATACATCTAAGATGATGGGACCTTGTCCCCAATTGTGCAACTAATATTTTAGCTTTTCCTTTAACTATAGTCCTCAAGTAAGCTTTTTCATCGTGCTTGCACTTGGGGTTGAATTCTTTGACATAGTGCATTTTTTTATGACCAGTTTAATTTGTCCACATGGCAGTCCTGAACTTTTTTAACACAAACTTTTTTATCTCTTCAATAATGTTAGGACATTCATGCAATTTAATGTCCCACTTGCTCAACACTTGTTGTTCTGCTCCATCCAAGTCTTTTTCCTACATTTTAATTCTTCCTCAACAACCAACTTGGGCCAACGATGCTTATCCATACTATCAACCTTTTTTAAATAGCTTAGCAAACGAATTATTGCCGACGCTTCCAATGCAAACATACCCGCTTCAACCAAAAGGATCTCATAGGGAATTGTTGATTTGACCTTGAGATTATTGGTAATTAATGTTTTTGGATTCTTTCCATTTGTCGCCACTAGTGGGTTGACATGCTATTCCCCCAAACTTCACAACCATAGAGGACAACTGGCACAACCAACAAACCAAAAAGGACTTTCTAGGGTTTTCAACCCCATATCAGCTATTGTCTACGACGACACAACAAAGTAAAGTAGATTTCTCAGATTTTTGGGTGTTATTCTTTTTCAACGACAAACTAAGGCAACCATTTGGTCATTCCTCGATCTCAAGGTTTTCGTTGGTGATCTGCTAATTTTGGACTTTTGTGATTATCGTCGTTGATTATCAAGGGTTCCATGAGCTGTTTGACTTCATGGATATTATTAAAACCTTTCATTCATTCATTTCTCTTTTAGTAGTGGGATCTCAAAATTTGGTGATTCTGGGGTGGTGTAGGGGACAAGCTCCAAAAGTTGAATTTCCCAAGGTAGCTAGGTGGGTTTCATTGAAGCAAGCAGGTGATTCAAAGGGTCATAGGTTAGATTTAAAGAATTTTTGTATTTGAAAATAGGATTTTTTATTTGTTTATTGTAGAGTCTAGTATTATTTGAAATAAACCATTGGTTGAAGTACAACCAATGGTAAGACATTTTCTTTTCATGTAACAAAGCCTACCTTGCATTGGTAAATTGGCAAATTGAAAAATTAGGATTCATGGAAGAGAACATTAGTTCACATAAAATAGACATAATGGTAAACTTTCAATAAAGTGGGGAAAACGTGACTAGTGTCTTAACATATGAACATAATCAATATGGGTGAGGTAGACATAAAAGAGTCCAATGACTCCCCAACAAAACATGGTAATTCCATATTGTATGCCATATACTTTGGAGAATCTTGTTGGTTATTCATATATCACAATAAGAGCTTTAGGAGCCCTACTATTATACTCACAAAAGTAAGGACACATTTAATCCAAGATAGCATACTTTGAAGAAAGCTTGACCTACGTGAATACCAAACAATGTAAGAAGATCTTGCAATGCAAGCAAGTCAAGATAACAAGGAAGTTAAAATAGTTAGGAAGCAAAACAATTGTAGCAATTCTACCAAAATCAACATGTAATACTCAAACAACATCAAATGTGAACGTGCAAAGCAAGAACAATTAAAACCAATAATAGTTCGACAAGAAAGCCATTTAGAGGCAACATTTCAGTACAAAGTATAATCAAAGCAACATGAGGGAAAGAAACACCTTGAAACCAACATATAGGTGGAGGTTGAGAATTGAGATAGCTAGGATCTATATAGCCCCATATCAACACCTCTAATGTGATCTTCAAAGTTGTATTCCAAGGAGTTAATGGGATTGAAGGGGAGATTGAATAACCTAGAGGTGAAAGAATTGTTGGAGTAAATAGGTCATCACCTGATAATTACTTAATCATTAATTAATTATTAGACACCTTTTACTTTAATGATTTAAGCTAAACTTAGGAATTGCATTTTTATTATTATATTGAGCTATATTTAGCTCATGTTGTCTCATTGCATTAGATGATGACACATGTTTCAATCTAATCAAACCCTCATCTAGGGTTTTCTTTTTTGCTTTTATAAGCATTCATCTTTCATTGTAATATTCATTCAGGTTATTACATCAATACAATTTCTCACGTTGTTGAGCACATCATCTTGCTTTGATCTCTCTTTTGTGATAAGATAATTGTTTGTAGGTGACTTCTGGGAGCTATGGGGTTCAATCATTAACTCTTACATGGTATCAGAGCTTCATATATGTAGCCTCCTATTCAAAACTTGAGGGATTTGACCTTTTGTGTTCAAAGTGGCCAAAATCCTACGAATTGATTGTTGTTTCATGAAAACCCATGATTTTTTGGAGGGCATAGTTTTCAAGACGTAGTAATCCATACAATCGTATGGATTTGTATGACCATACATGTTTATACAACACTGATGCAACTAAACTAAAGAACAAAAGAAACCATTACCATCCAAAAAAATAGATACTAAAACTCAAGAAATAAAATCAATGAGTTCTTCATTACTCTACCTCCATTTTGCTTCTACAATTGAAAGAAAAGACCTTATATCTATGAAAAATCAAAAAAAAAAAACCTTTTTTGACAACTTTTGACAGCTTTCTTAATTTGCCATTTTAGGTAATTTTGCATACATATCTATCTAACCACAAAAAATACTAAATTCCTTCCTACCTCAATGTTGACACTAATTGTCAACTTAGAAATGAAATTAGAAATATGAGCTAAAAAGTATTAAGAAAAAACAATTCTAGAAAATCTTGAAAAATAACTAAAAGCTAATTTTGAGGGCCTAGATGAAAGATTTTGGCCCTGAAAAAGTGTCAAAATGGCCACCAACTAAGCTGGGCTCAATTGACAATCCAAATAACTCCTCATAATGCATCTCTTTGTAAAATCCGAGCCAAAACAAACTTCCGATTCAAAAGTTATGACCTTTGGAAGTCCTTGCATCAAACACTGTACGGGTACATACGAGTTTCTTTTGCACAATGACGAGCTTTTTAAATATGGCGATTTTTTTTAGAAAAATTCAGCAAGTTTTTGGAGCAACACTTGTTTTAAAATTTTGACAAAATTATTTTATGCGGTGGCAAGGGTCTACTTAGATTTGAGCGGCGCTGCCTCCCACCATAGGAAGATGTCGTCTCTGCATGATCCAAGCTCCTTCGCATCAAGTGACAAATACTCTAGAACCACCCTATTTGAATGCTAACCCACCAACCTTGGTCATATCAATGACTAGGGGCCCTCGACTTAGCTCTCGACCCTAGCGATGGTCACCCAAGTGACTAGGGGCTTTATTATTTAGCCCCCTATTTTTCCTTGGAGGACAGATTTGGCAAGTTTTTATAAATCAGGTATAACTTGGGCATTCAATCTCCATTTTTTGTGATCCATATATAGTTGGAAAGCAAGTTCCAAGCCCAATCCAATGGTGAAGGTTATTTTTCCATATTTTTTTCTTGATTTATTCTACAAGCCTCTAAAATCAGATCAAGTTATTTTCACTCAAGAGGTCATAACTTTTGACCTAGTTATCACATTTTCATGATTCAAGTGGCATAAAAAAGTTGATCCAAGCCTCTTCACAAATGTCATGTCCATTTTTCTAAAAAATTAACCAGGTATTTTTTGTTAGATCTCATATTTTCCTTTTTTAGTTCTTTTCTTGGAAAATGTGTAAACAGGTAAAATTTTTGGGATCAAAGGGTAGTTTTATTGCATTGAGGGGGTCTATATTGTTGTATCAATTCATTTCTATACTTTTTCATCATGGATCCAATAAATATTGCTCTACTCACTCCATACAACTACTATGGTTGAAAAAATGGAGACACATTTGAAGAAATCATGGCTATAGAGTGACCATGGGTACAAAACTTGATTTTACAGGAGTTGTTGAGAAGAGAAAGTGATTTGACACGTGTGATGAGGATTTTGGTACACTATGCATGTCTATGTATCCTGATCTTCTCTTTCATTTTGAATTTTACACCACACTCAATCAAATCTAGAATCAATTGGAGTCCTTGTTTGGGAAGTAAGATACTTTGAGAGGATTCTAGTTGGAGAATGAGCTTATCGGCTTGACTCTTCAAGATTTTGATAGCATCTAGGAATTATTCACCAAAATCAAGTCTCTTAGATTGTAGTTGACATAGTGTGGTATTTAGAAAGATGACACTCAATTGATTCTCTCCATCCTTGCTAAGATTGGTCCTGATTATTGTTTCTACCTTTATGCCACTAGAGATGCACTTGGTCCAGATTCACTATGCTTTCACTTGATTTTTCTATATCACTGACTCAGGAGCAAGAAAAGTTGGTACAAACGGGCTCATTGAAATATTTCAAATCATGGGCTCTTATTGCATCACCAGACTCTAGAGATTCAAAGGCTTCAAATAGAAAATGCAACAAACAAAAAAAAAAGGATTCCAAGTCACATGAGTAAGTAAATAATTCACATTCACATGAGACATTTGATTCTTTTTCATCTTGTAAAGGGGACTCATCTAAGAAGGATCAACCAAAATGTGCATATTTCCAAAAGATAGGACACGATGAACATCAATGTTATACAAAGAAAATTGATGACCTAAAGCATCTTCTACAAAAGAATTATATTTAGTTGTTTTCATCCTCTTCTTCCACTTCCAAACCTTTACAATTAAGGTTAGCCACCATGACACATGGATTAGCCAAGATGAAAGGTCATGCTCTCTTTGTATCCACCAATCTACTATCCAACAGATGGTTGTATCTTTGGATATGTTCTCTTCATATGAGCCTTGTACATTACCACATATTTTGATGGGGAATAAAATTATATGAGTGTTACTGGGAAAGGATCCATAGATGTTGATGATGGAACATTTCATGATGTACTTTGTGTCCCTTCGTTATCTTCTAGGATAAGATGACATTAACCTTGCAATCCTATGTCATTTATATGTCTCTATGTTCTTTGGTGTGTTCTAGGGGACATGAGAGAAAATCATTAAATTTTGACTTGTTATAATTATATTTTAAAGAGCATTTAATTTTGGTGGAGGTTACATATAAAAAATGGATAAGACATCTTTCTTAGACATCCATATTGGGATTTGAAAGGTCTTGGATGGGGTGCCCAATATTGGAGAAGAAAAGGTGTTTGCTGGTGTTCCATTGATAAGTGGAAAGGTCATCAGAGCATCTAGAAAGTTAGGAGTTGGATAGGCTATGGGTTAGACACCCATGTTGAAGCCTTGTAATTTCCATTTGATAGTTTATTACCTTTTTGTTGTCCAAGAAGGAGGCGAGGGTTTTTTCAGGTGGTTTTGTACCTCTTGTTTTGGTTTACCATTCGTAATTTTACCCCCCACAAGTTCTATAAATTGGAGCCATGAGATGGTAATTTCATGTCGATTTCTTGTGGATAACAGGGTGTTACTTGGTTGATAAGAGATCAGTAGTGGAGTGTATTATTTCTTACTCTCATTCGAAAATTAATAATATACTTGCCCTCTTTTCTTGTGTGGAGTTTTTTTGAAAGGGTTTGTCCACATAAATTTGGTGCCATATTTTGTTTTCTAATTTTTATATTGTGATGTATGCTACAATAAAATGTTTAAATCTGATTTTCAGATCTAAATTCACTTGTATAAGTTCATATTGTAGCTTTCCTTTACCTTTTTTTCAACATTTGGTATTAGAGCTAATGGTTCTGTTGAGAAGGAGATGCCTTTCTCTTAAGTGTTGGATGTTTTTTTGGCTACGGTGGGAGCTTTTGTCTTATGGTGTTTTGTTGAAGAGAGAGATCAGTGGTTTCTAATTTCACAAGAGTAAACCAGCTACAATGTTTCATGAAGATTGAAAAAAGTTATATAAGAAGGCGTGAGGAATCATACGGTTGTGTCTCACGGATTTCGTCCTTTTTCAATGTCTCCACAGAAGACACCACATAAGAGTTGTGAAAGAGCATAGGTGATATTTATCAAACTAAAAGTTTGTCTAACAAGTTGTAACTCAAAATATGGTTATATTAATTAAAAATGAAAGATGGTGATTCTATTGAATACCATTTAAATTCTTTTAATTTGTTTATAAGTCAACTTGCATAAGTAGATGTTAAATTAGAAGATGAAGATAAATGTATCTTGTTTCTTTATTCTTTGCCTAAATCTTGGGAAAATCTAATTATTACCATAAGTAGTGGTAATGCAGAGCCAAATATGGACAACATGATTTCCATACTTATATTAGAGGAGATGAAGAGAAAGTCTATGAATGTTGGCTCCCAAGATGCCTTACATGTGCAAGGAAGTTCTAAAGAGAAAGGGCCTAAAGAGGATAAAAATATTGATAAGTATAAAGGATATTCTAGACCCCTACAAAGGGTAGAGTAAAGTTTTGGAATTGTGGCGGAAGAGGGGCATGTGAAGGAGTGTAAGAACAAAAAAACTAATGTTGATTCCTCCATGGAAAAGTCCTCCGATGATAATTCTGATGCTTTGTTTAGCTAACTCTATTAGTAATGATGTTTGGCTTATCGATTTAGGTTGTTCCTACCATGAATCCTCACAAGGAGTGGTTTACTACTTATAAAACATATGATGGAGGAGATGTTTTACTTGGTGATAACAACACTAAGGAGATATTTGGTAAGGGAAAGGTAAAATTTTGTTTCAATGATGAGAGGATTAAATATCTTGATGATTTTTTGCATATTCCAAGGCTTGCAAGAAATTTACTTTCAGTATCCAAGTTGGTTGATAGTATTTTTTATTATTTTGTTGGAAAAAATAATTTCTGTGAGCATTGTGTGTTTGGTAAATAGAATAGATCTTCATTTCCTAATGAAACTAATAAGGAAAAGAGATTATAAGAGATCACTCATTCAGATGTATGTGGACTAGTGGATGTTGACTCTTTGGGAAAATCTTGAGATTATGTCTCTTTCATTGATGATGTCTCAAGATACGCTTGAATTTATTTTATGTATTCTAAAACTAAAGTTTTCACCAAGTTTAAGGAATTCAAGACCTTAGTGTAGAAGCAATCAGATTATAAGATAAAAGTGTTGAGATCTAGAAATGAGGGTAAATATTGTTCCAAGGAATTTGATGAGTTATGTAAGCATGCATATATTGTTTGATAAAATACTACTCCTTATACTCCTTAAAAAATGGGGTAGCAGAAAGAATGAATTGAACCTTGATGGAAAGAGATAGGAGCATGTTGAGTGGTGCTAATCTTGATAGATTCTTTTGGACAAAAGTGGTTGGTACTACTTGTTATTTGATTAATAGATCTCTTTGTTCAACTCTTGTTGATAAAACTCCTTATGAAGTGTGGATAGGTAGAAGTCCTTTTGTTTCAGACTTAAGGGTCTTTGGTTGTGAGGATTTTGTTCATGTGCCTCAAGAGAAGTGTTCTAAATTGAATCCAAAAGCTCAAAAATACAGCTTTGTTGGTTATGGTGAGAATGTAAAAGGTTATAAGCTTAAGAATCCTCTAACCCGTAAAATAATATTTTCTAAAGACGTGATTTTTAGGTAGTTTAGAGCTTACTTAGGAGATGAACAATCAAATGAGAAAGATAAGACAAAAAAACATAAAGATACACATGTGGAAGAAAAAACATATGAATATGAGGATGGAGAGGAAGAAGAGGGTTTAGAGAGTTCAAAGGATGTGCAAGATGAACACACAAAAGAAGAAGAACAAGTAGTGCCCATTACTCCTACCTTGAGGATATCCACAAGGCAACATAATCTAGCTGACAGGTATAGCCCATCAGATTACCAAATTGTGTATTTTCTTTGTTGAGTACTGACAATGAACCTAGATCTTTCAGGGAGGCTCTCTCTTTGGAGGAAAGTGATTCTTGGTTGCAAGCCATGCAAGAGAAGATGATGGCTTAAATGGATAGTTGTGACACCAAGGATCTTGTTAGTTTTCCCAAAGGAATAAAGCCCATTGGTTGCAAGTGGGTATTTAAAAAGAAATTTAGAGTAGATGGTTGGTTAGAGCAGTACAAGGCCAAATTGGTAGCTAAGGTATACTCCTAGAGAGAGGGAGTTGATTTTGGTGAATTTTTCTCTTCTATTGTTAAATTGACTTCTATCAGATTCATATTATCTATTGCTTCTACTTATGATTTTGAGATAGAGAAAATGGATGTTAAAATTGCTTTCTTGCATGGGGATCTTGATGAGGAAATTTATATGCGACAACCTAATGGTTTTATTGTGAAAGGAAAAGAACAATTGGTTTGCAGATTGAAGAGATCTTTGTATGGTTTGAAATAGTCACCCAAGATTGGTACCATAAGTTTGATGCTTTTGAATTGAAGTTGGGTTTTCTAAGGAGCAAGGGGGATCATCATGTTATGATCAGATTCTAGTTAATGTCTTGTATGTTGATAATATACTATTTATTGGTAACAAAAAGGTAATGATTAGTGAGCTCAAGAAACAAAATTTTGGCACATTTGATATGAAGGACTTGGGGGTTACAAAATATATTCTTGGGATAGATATCAACAGAGATCGGGGTCACATAAATATTTGGTTAAGTCAGAGTAAGTATGTTGATACCATTTTATAGAGGTTTAATATGCATAACTGTAAGCCAATCAGTATTCCATTTCCAGTTGCTACTAAGTTGAGTTTAGATATATGTTCTAGTTTTGATTATGATTTCGAGGATATGTCTAATTTTCCTTATGCTAATGTTGTTGGTAGTTTGATGTATGCAATGGTTCAAGCACTAGACTAGATATAGCCCAAGTAGTGGGAATTCTAGGTAGGTTTATGTGTAACCCTGGTAAAGAGAATTAAACTTTTCTTAAGAGGGTGTTTAGATATTTATGTGTTACTTTAGATTACTATTTGGTTTATCATGGCATTGATGATGTGGTCAAGTCATTGAACATATAGGGGTTTGTTGGTGTAGATTGGGTAGGTGACTTGGATAGTCAAAGGTCTACTAGTGGCTATGTATTTACTTTATTTGGAGGTACAATGAGTTAGATGAGTCAATGTAGCATACAATTGTTGTCCACCATTGAAGAACAATATATGACTACTAAACATGCCTCTAAAGTGGAGGTATGGTTACAAAGACTTGGTAATGGTATTAGTTTTCATTGCAGGACAATGAAGATTGGTTGTGACAGTTAGAGTGCTATTTGTTTGACCAAAAATCCTATGTATCATGTTCGTACTAAGTATGTTGATGTTAAATATCACTTTGTGTGAGAAATGGTTGAGGATGGTATGGTATTGATTGAAAATTTTGACACTTTGGATAATGTTTCAAATTTTCTTACGAATTCAGTGACCACAAATAAGTTCTCTTGGTGTAAGAAGGCCATGGGCCTTGATCACTATACTTGAATTTGTTATTTGTATCTCTTGGATGTAATTAAAATGTATGATTTCAAGTGGGAGAATGTTAGGATAAGGTGACATTAACCTTGTGATCCTTTTTCATTTATATGTCTAGGTTCTTTGAAATGTGTTCTAGGGGACATGAGAGAAAATCATTAAATTTTGACTTGTTATAATTATATTTTAAAGAGAGGATTTAATTTTAGTGGAGGTTACACATAAAAAATTGATAATACAT
>VDFB02259465.1:278589-366008 GCA_007258455.2 Sequoia sempervirens
TGATTTATTATGCATATTGAGTTTTGATCATGTCTCAGGTATTATGTTTTGAACCTTTTAGTTTCATTAGACATTGGACACTTGTATTATTTTGATGAGCGATGATATGCAGCGGTGATGGTATTGATGAGGATATGTTGATGCATTTGTGATGTGATATGGATGTTACTTGTATGCATGTATGATATGAGATGGATTTTGGTATGTTTTGATTATATTGGCGGACTAATCTTTATGATGCAGATGATGTTTATGATGTGAATGCAATGATTTGTGATGATGTATATATGTGAGATGTTGATTTTTGAAATTTTCAATGTATGAAAGGCATCGTGAAATGATAGATAATGAATGTGATATAGATAATGATAGTGGTGAAAAGATAAATGAAATGTGTGATAATATTTTTGTCATGGTAATGGTAATGTGATGATAATGAGATGATGATAAAATGATAAATGGTAATGAAATGATATGAGATTATAATGATAAAGATGATTAAATGGTGATGATAATAATAATGGTAAATGATAGTGATGAAGGATAATGAATATTAAATGATATGGTAATGATAAAGATAATGAATAAATGAGAATAGATGATAATGATAAAAATGGGTAAATGATAATGATTAAAATGAATGAAAATAATGAGGATAATGGTAAAATGAAAATGATAAGGATAACATGATAATGATATATGAGAATGAGGATGATAATGATGAAAATGATAATGATAAGATGATGCTGATGAAATGATAATGATAAATGATAAATGATAAAATGAATGAAATGATAAAATGAGAATGATGGAATGAATGAATGAAATGATAAAATGAAAATGATATAATGAAATGATAATGAAGTGATAAAATGAATGAAATGAGAAATGATAAATGAGAATGAAATGATAAACGAGAAGGATAGAAATGGATGAATGATAAAATGAAAACGATAATGAAATGAGAAAGGATAAGTGAGAATGAAATGATAAACGAGAAGGATGAGAATAGATGAATGATAAAATGAAAATGATAATGAAATGAATGGATGTAATGAATCAAATGTCCAAATTTCCTCCACAAAAAGCTCAAAACTATATGACAACCGTTAATGCCTTCATTCAGCCTTTCAAGGCACTGATGTGGATCCAATATGCAGATATATACAATGACCTAATTAAATATGCAACTACATGAAACTAACCAGTTTGTTGAGCCCGTTATAAGCCTTCTTGAATCATCATAGAACATTAAAAAAAAATTTGTAAGTGTGTACAAGCATCAGAGGGGAAATTAGCGCCAATGATAACCAGAGTACAACTTTCATGGTTTTTGATATAGCAAGCGAACACAAGCATCGAGGTATAATTGAACCGAGATGACCTGACCATTTCTTGCATAAACAGACAAAGATTAACCACCTTTCTGATGCAAATTTGGAACTGTCATCACTGATATTGCTTTGGTCGCCATGTCCTGTGACCTATTTGCATCAGATTGACCGTTAACCTCAAGAAAACAAACAAAGAAAAATCATTCTCGTTCCTTGCCACTCTAGTCTAGTACATCATTGAGTGTGCTCCAGAATAATGATATCGAAAATCATACAACTATTTGGTCAGACATGTAATACTGTTATTTCATACATTATTCAGATTTTTGGATCATCCAATAGATAATGATATGGTATTTGCTGAAAAGTGTTTCATGAGAAGACTCAATAATCGAATGATGTTTCAAGTGAGTTGATTGTTTGTTCGTATGATTAGTTCCTAGGACATAGTCTAGTTGTCTTAGTATTCTCTGAAAGTTAAGTGCCCCTAGTTGAGTGTTTGCCCCGTTTATTGACACAACTTGTGAAAAGGAATATGTACAATGATCAAGCCATGGTAAGGTGTGTTATCACGCTAGGAAAATGGCGGCAGGATGATGCAATTTATGATCCTAAGATGCGGAAAAAAAAAAAAAAAAGATGCAGAAAAAGGAAAGCTTGAAAGGACGAAGTGCAAAGCAGGAACTAATAGATGGAGAGGTACAGATAGCGTCTATTTGCAGTTACCTCATGCATGTTGTGCATTTTCTTATTTCTTTTTATTTTTATTTTATTTTTATTTTTATTTTTATTTTATTTTTTGTATTTTTTCTGTCGGAATTTGTTTACATTGTTTTAGATTTCTTAAGGACTTTCTAGCTGTTTTTGGATTGAGGACTTTTATTTGTTTTTGTATTTCTTCGGGACTTTTAAACACGTTTTGCCAAGGACTTTTACGACTGTTTTATATTTCTTGAGGACTTTTACATTTATTTTGGATTTCTTCAGGACTTTTTCTGACTTAAACATAATATTTCTTAAGATGCATACTATTGATAGGTTCATCAAAGCGAATTATGCTACCGGCGTTATTAACTTGCTTATGCTCGACCCGTGGGCTGCAATAACCACAAGGGCCTAACCGAATTTGGTTCAAACTTTCCTTTCTTTTCTCGATCTTGTTACGGTGATTTAAATTGGGTTCTCTTTGAACGAGGATCCTTTGCTGAAAGGTACGTGGCTTTACTTTGTGATTATAGCTACGAGACATCATCTGTTGGTATGCTTTCAAATGGTCAGCTGCTCTCTGTCTCTTTTCATCTAAAAGTTCTAACTCTTGTAGTCGGGAAACTCTGTATTCATCATCTATTATGAGACCTTTCAGTGATACTCTTAGTGAAGGTATCTCAACTTCTAAAGGAAATATGGCTTCTGCCCCATAGACAAGGGCAAAAGGTGTTGCTCCTGTTGGTGTTTGGACACTAGTTCGGTAAGCCCACAAGGCGGGATTGAGTTGGACATGCCAATCCTTTTCTTAGTCATTGACAGTCTTTTTCAAAATCTTTAGTATAGTCTTGTTTGAGGCCTTTGCTTGGCCATTCCCTTGTGGATAGTAAGGCATGGAATATTTGTGCTGAATATGCAATCTTTCACAAAGTTCATCAACATCCTGATTCTTGAAAGGTCGACCATTATCTGTAATAATAGCATTAGGAATACCATATCAACAAATAATGTAGTTGAGTATGAAGGATGAAATTTGTTTTCCAGTGATTTTAGAGAGAGGTACTGCCTCAATCCACTTAGTGAAATATTCTGTTGCCATGATGATGAACTTATGCTTGTTTGATGAAGAAGGATGAATTTTTCTCACTAGATCTAACCCCCATTGAGAGAATGGCTAAGTTGGCATGAATGGTTGAAGTTCCTGTGTAGGAGCATGAATGAGATTCCCATGAATTTGACATTTTGAGCATGTTTAATAAAAAGTGAATGAGATTCCTCTCCAAGACGACAGAGCGATGATATTAACCCATTCTAATCAATTTCTTGGATAAGGTTAGTCCACTCGAATGAGTACCACAGATGCCCCCATGAACTTCTTGTAAAGCTTTGTCAGATTCGTCATGTTCAAGACATCGAAGTAAAGTACCATCAAGACCATGGCGATAAAGGGTATCAGCGATAAGGGTATAGCGAGAGGATTGTCGGATAAAGTTACGTTTTTGGTTGCAGGATAAGTCAGGTGGTACAATGTCATCTTTTAGGTAGGCATAAATCTTACCATACCAGGGTGAATCAGATCCTACCAAGTGGCAGATAATTTGGCTTTCAGGTGTGTCATAGGCAGGTGTAAATAATTGTTCCACTAGAAATTCATAGCGAGTCTATTTTTCTGGGAGTTGTACCAATGAGGCGATCGTAGCCATAGCGTCAGCCGCTTTGTTTTCAATCCTTGGAATTTGTGTGAACTGAATGTCCACAAAGTACTTTTTGAAGTCATCAATCATCTTCTTGTATGGCAACAACTTGTCATCTTTAGTCTGATAGTCATCATTGACTTGGTTAATAACTAGTTGTGAGTCACCATAAACTTGTAGCTCGGTGATCCTCCAGTCCAATGTTGTCTTTAGTCCGGTGATGAGTGCTTCATATTCAGCTATGTTATTGGTGCATGGAAACATTAGCCTATATGATCGTGGAATGGTATGTCCTTGGGGGGTGACAAAGAGAATGCCCGCCCCCGATCCATGTTGAGTAAAAGAACCATCGAAGTATAAGGACCATAGCTGCTTAGAGTCTGCCGTGAAAACATCAGCATCTGGAAACTCAATGTGTAAAGGGTGTTCCGTTAGGAGAGGAGCATCTGCTAGTTGATCCGCAATAACTTGTCCTTTGATTGCTTTGCGATCAACATAGTGGATGTCGAACTCGCTTTCGAAATCGCGGCCCATTTTTGCTAAACCTTCACTGTTAGTGATGCTTTATAGTAAGATGCCGGTGGATCAATTTTGAAACAAGATTGATTATTATGAGTTAGCATGTAATCCGATTCGTGAAGCAAGAAATTTGCTGCTAAGAAAGCCTTCTCAATAAAAGTGTAGTTAATTTCATGACTTGTCAGTGTTCTGCTAATGTAATAGATTGCACGTTCTTTTCCTTCACGGTCTTCTTGTGCTAATAATGCCCCCAAAGATGTCTCGGTTGCAGCAATATACAGGATCAATGGCTTGTCCGGATTTGGTGGTATGAACTGGTGGGTTCATCAGGTACTACTTGATTTGCTGAAATGCCATTTCACATTTGTCATCCCAACTAAAAGGAACATTCTTATGCAGGAGATGTGTGAATGGTAGACTTTTGTCGGCCAATTGCGAAATGAATCTTCTGATGGATTGAAGTTGCCCTTGTAATGATCTCAATTGACTGATGTTCTTTGGGGGAGGCATCTCCATGATTGCCTGAACTTTAGCAGGGTCTACTTCAATTCCCTTTTCTGAAACAATATAACCTAAAAGTTTTCGATGTGACCCAAAACACATTTCTTAGAAGTTTAGGCCCGAACTTTGAATTTTTTTTCAACTTTGGTAAATATTTTTGGCCGGTATCTCCAAGTGTCCTTCTCAATATATGATTTTTTCCAATATGTCATCTACATAATCTTCCCTTGAATATTATTGCATCATGTCATGAAATATAAATTGATCATAGCTCTTTGATAAGTGGCTCCGGCATTCTTTAGACGAAGGCATAACGAATTTCTAATGGCGGAGGTAAAGCTGGCTTTCTCTTGATTAATACAGTACAATATTGATTTGTAGTTGTAACTAGAAACCATCCATTAATGAATACATGGCGTGGCATTATCAAATCAACTATAATTAACCGATACTTGACGGAAAGAATCATCCTTTGGAGCAAGCTTTGTTAAGATCTTTGAAATCAGTGCATACTCTTATACGTTTTTCTGGCTTTGCTACTGGTACAATATTGGAGATCCATTCTGCATAGGCAATTGATCTTATAAAGCCGGCATCGAGGAGCTTCTTAAGTTCTTCCTTAACCAGTAGTGCTACATGAGGATTCATCTTTCTGAGTTTTTGTTTTACTGGTTTAGCTCCTGGTTTGATAGACAAATGATGCATTATGAGATTAGGGTCAAGACCTGGCATGTCTGCATATGACCAAGCAAAATTAACTTGATTTTCTTTGAGAAAATTCATGAACTCTGGGATTTCTTTATCTGTCATTGATTCAGCTAGTTGTAGAATCCTTGGATTATCTGTAGTTGAAATATTGATTTCCTTTGTAGGCTCGATCAAGATGGGCGATCACTCATGATAGTGCTCTGGGAGAGTGTCAAATTTCCCATCAGCTGGTGCCTTGAAAAGGTTTTCACCATCTGATACGCTCTTTATTTTATCTTTTATCTGATCTAGTACTGCCAGATTCTAGTTTTCACCACTAGATCATTTTTCTTTATTTTCATTTTTGCAGCTAGGATACTTGACACTCTCCTGATTAAAGACTTCATACCAACAATTTCTAGTGGAACAATTATTTACATCATCTGCTAAAAGGAAGTTTATGATAGCTTCATCATTTGGAAAAATAGGTATATCAATAGGTTCGGTTAGATCCTAGTTAATGAGATCATGATGGATTAAAGGTAACAAGTCATTTGGTCGTGTGAAATCGGCGATGGTTAGGGTCAAGACAGAGTTATCGGTAGGATCCGAGGTATGAGGTAGGTCAATGATGGTACGATTCTCCTGATAGTCTTGTTCGTGAAAATCTGACTCAATATCACTAGACTCATAGTTGCTTTGTGGTTCAGATTCTTGTGGTTGGGACTCTGAACCTTCTCCTTTGATTAAAGTGGGCGTATACTTGTGTATGACATCTACCTCTTTGTCCCTCCAAAATTCATCATTGTGGATGTTATCCCATTCATATTCAGCAGAATCGGTATCAGAATTATTTTCTATGAAATTCAAGGTTGCTGCCAAACATGTATCCTTTTTATCAAAACCTTCTTGCAGTGTAAAAACATTACCTTGTGATTGTTTGGATGGGGTAGCATCATAACCTAGTCCAGTTTTATCATATGCAGCAAGCCCTGGAAGATGGATAGGCTCAACTACGCCTTCTTTTCTTTTTCCAAGAGGACCATTGTCATATCCCATCTTTTGCATGATGGAATATCCTTTCCCATATCTGTCAGTAGGTAAGGTGACATTTAGAACTGTTTCATCTTCATCCTTATAAAGCCAATTCAGAATTGCTGTATCTTCAAGATCCCCCATAGGGAATTTTTCTTTGATAAATTGTCCATTGAACTTGGTAGTTGGCTCTGTTTGTATTTGTGCTAACGTTGACGCTACTGATATTTGTTGTGGTGTAATAAAAGGTTGTCCATGTGATCAAGGAGATATAGGTAGATTAGAAAGACAAAGAGAATATTTCTTTAGCTCATTTTCCCAGCAGGCCGCGTTTCACTGGCATGGGGCGGGAACATGGAAAGGCGTTGTATCGCAACGGAGAATGTATCGGGAGCTGGCTTCTCGATTGTTTGGGACCAAAGTATCCTGATGAGCTTTGACATTGGCACAAGTTTGAGTGTTTGAATTATCAGCTGATATTGTGATTTCCTGTCTGTCATATGGAAACTTAAGACATTGATGGTAAGTGGATGGAATAGCTTGCATTCCATGAATCCAGGGACAACCCAACAATATGTTATATGCAAGATCCCGGTCTAAAACTTGACAAAAGGTATTTTTGATAATAGGTCCCACTCTGATTGGTAGCATGATTAGACCTTTAGATGTTCTCTCCTCATCATCATAGGCTTTTATGGTAATCTTCCTTCTAGGATCAATGGAGTCTTCTGAAAATCCTAATGCCTGAACCACCTTCAAGGTACATATATTTAAACCAGCCCCTCCATCTATTAGGACACATTTAACATGGAATTTATGGATCATGACCTCTAAGTATAGTGACGAATTATGGGGATGAGTCATGGAAACATCATCTTTGTCAGAGAATGAAAGACATGTGGGTGAGGAAAAATGTCCTACCATGGCTTGAAATCGGTTCACATCCAAATCCGTGGATACAGTTGTTTCAAAAAGGGCTTTGTCCAAAATTTCCTTATGTGCAGGGGAAATCTTCAGGAGTTCTAAAATGGAGATTTGGGCCGGATTTTTTCGAAGTTGGTTAACTAAGTCGTATTGATGTTGAGGGAGGGTCTCAGTGGATTTCGAAGAGGTACCCTTCAAGACAATTTTAGCTTGCACTCTTGTTGTGACGTTCACGTGTCCATTGTCTACTTTCTCTTTGATTTTTATAACGTTGACTCGCTCATCGTCCGTATAAAGGTGACGGATTACATTGTCATCAAGTTGATTCACATTTTTGTCAGAAAACTCTCCCTTTTGATAATTTGGTAGAGGATTGCGAAATGCTTGGTGATCTTCGTTGGATTTTTGTTGTCCTTCTACTGTGATAATGCCTTTATCAATTAGGTCTTGAATAGCATGTTTCAAAGCTTGACAGTTGTTTGTACGATGACCTCTACACCTATGGTAGTCACAAAAATAGGCTTCATTCCATGATGGAGGTTTTACACTAGGTTCATAATTGCGTTGCGGTGGTAACATAAGGACATTCTTTTCCATAACCTCTTTGAAAGCAGATTCCAAAGATTGCCCTAGCGGAGTGAAATTTCTTCTATTAGAGAAGAATGAAGAGCGTTGTGGGTTTGTGTTTGAGGTATTCCCTAAAGTGTTGTTGTTGTTGTTGTTCCCACAATAGTTTTGGTTGTTGACAGTCCCCTGATTGTTGTTCGTTGGAGGAGGAAAATTGTTTCCGTGATTCGTGAGCGAATTGACATTGTTGTAATTATTGTTACGAGTAGTATTTGGAGTACTCAGAACAAATGGCTTAGGCGTGACATGGTTTGCATCTACAACATCATCGTTTACAATGTTTTTGTTGCGAGTCCAAAATTTAGACTTGTCTTGATTGTTGTAATGGTTAGATGAGCTAGGGTTGTCCCTGTCAAGTTTTATTGTCCCTCTTTTGACCAAAGCACTTTCGATAGTGATGGCATCCTCAATCAATTTCTCAAAGGAAGGTGGACAATGTAGATTTAAACGATAGCTCATTTATGAGTTGAGGCTATTGATGAAAGTAACCATTTTTTCTTTTTTGAGGACATGCCGTGGGTACCTAGCGAAGATTCTTCTCCATCTTTGAAGAAAGGTACTGAAAGGTTCACCAGGTTTTTGCGCAACTTTGCAAAGATCAATCATGGTGATTTGGTGCTGAATGTTGTAGGCGTATTTTGTTATGAACAAATTGATCAATTCCTCAAATGATTGAACAGGAGGTGTAATCTTAGATAACCATTCCATAGAGTTAATTCCAAGGCTCCGAGGGAATAATCGCAGTAAATAAGTATCCTCGTGGGCAAATTCCAATGTCATGTTTCGAAAGTCTCTAACGTGGTCAATTGGGTCTGATTTCCCATTATAACGATCAAATTTGGGAATTTCACAGTGTTTAGGAAATGGGATCATGTTGAGACTTCTATCAAAAGGATAAGGACATATGTCATCCAAGGTGTATTTCTTGGTTGTGGTTCCCCCTTGTAATTCTTTGACTGTTCCTTGGAGTGCTTTAAACTATTGTGTAAAGATAGAAAAATCAGATGGGGATGGTTCTTCTTCTTTGCTTTTTAATTTCTCAGTATCAAAATCCTTAGGCAATTTAGCTCCTTGATCTGCTAAGAAAAGAAAATACTTTTCTTTGTCACGTTGTAGAATCTTTTCAAGGGCTTTAAGAAACTTGGGGTCTTGTTCTGCCTCTCTAAGTTGAAGTTCTTCCTCTTGCTCACCATCACTATCTACGGGAGTTTTGTTCATGTTTTTGTTCTTATGAAACAAATTTTCCTCTCTATCGGCCATATTGTCGTCACTGAAAAGGGGATTGTGACTCACACTAAAAAGAGGACTATCACGTTCACCTTCTTCTTGAATGTTGTGGGTGGAAGTTTCTTGTTGAGATGTTTCTCCTAGTTTGTTGTGTTGAGATCTTGTAAAAACAGGCATATGTAAGAAATCCTCGGATATGATCAAAGGTCACTGAAGGATTTGACTAGGATGTGTTGAATATTCAATTGAAGGTTGTGGTATATTCTCAAACTCAAGAGGTTGATTAATATTGTGATGTTGAGACAATGCTAATCTTTGATAATAAGCTTGGGTAGCCAAAGGTTCTACAGTGTAATCGTCGGTGAATCCTCTAATGTAGTCTTGGTATCTATGGAGAAATGTGCGATAATGGAGTAAGACGTGTCGACTCTTATACAAAAATTCTCTGCGGTCTAAGGTATCTCTGTAACTCAAGTTTGTTTTGGGCTTCTTGATCCTATTAGAGACTGATTTCTTGGTGAACTTGGTTGATTTCCATTTTCTCAACATGGGAGAGAAATTGCAAAGACTCGAGTCTGTGTTCAAATTTTGACAGAAATCTATAAGCGCTATTATGTTTCCCAAATGCGCTGCAGAAAGAGGTATATGCATTGGAAAAAGAGTCAAATGCACTGCAGACTACCCTAAATGTGTAGAAACAGAGCACAGATGCGTAGCAGAATACCCTAAATGTGCAGAAACAGAGCACAGATGCACAGCAGAATGCCCTAAATGCGCAGAAATAGAGCACAGATGCGCAGAAACAGTTTTCTAAGGACAGTTTTTGATCAATTTCAGCTGAAGTTTTTCATGTTTGTTTTGGATGATCCCTTATCTGAATTAATGTTTTTGAAAGCATAGCAAACAGTCTGATTTAAGTTGATCGTAACCAAGCACATAATAAGACAAGCACAACCTAGGTTAGGCCAGGACAATATCCGCTAGATTCCACATAACCGCATATTTGTAGCGTGCGAATTCAGAAGCTTGGCTGCACGGGCTCCCCCTTATAGTGCACTCTCTTCTCAAGCCAACCAAGCTTCCAATCCCCATGAAACTCCCATGGCGAGCTGATCACCTCTACTACAAACTGTGAAAGTGTGGATGCCTTCACACCGACCGGTGCTGCGCTAGCAAATAAAAGGATTTTTGCTTTCTAAACAATGGTTTTTAGTTCGGGACCCCCGTTCGAGTGGCCATGCATGGGGCAAGAGATTAATCACCATTAAGGTGGCACTCCAGCCTGAAGAGGTTAAGCTCAACAGGGTTTAAGGGAGTACTACTCCGTCCGTATGACACATCCGCACAAGCAACCTTAGGTTTTCCCTTAAGATTTACATTTATATACCGATTGGGGGTAGCTTGGCCTTAGATTCATTGCTAGTTTGAGTCACGTTGGGGTGATGAAATCCCCAGACAGGCCCAATTTCTAGAGTCAATAACCGTTTCTCTTGCACCCAGGATCGCACAAGTGCGCAAGGGGAGAGGATACTTCGATTATCAAGTCAGGGTTACACAGGGAAAAGTGGGTCTGGTTTTCTGATCACCTAGTTTGCACAGGGTGAGAGCATAATCACCTACCACTTTCAAGCATAGTCAAGAAGAGTAGACAAGTTCATTTTAAATGCACCAAAATCAAAAGTGATTTAATCTAAGTGAAGATTTTGCTTCACACAGACATGGAGTTCATTTTAACTACATGATAAAGGTGTGGTGGCTACCCTAGATTGATTCATTTTAAATCCAGCAAGAAAGAAAGAAAGAAATTCTGTCTGCGGAATGCATCAGACTCAGAATTCCTGTTACAATCCAGATGCGCAACTCTGTCACTCAAATGTGCTAGAACATAACCCAAATGCGCAACTCTATTACTCTGATGCGTGAAAATAGAACACAGATGCGCAATAACAGTATCTAAATGCGCAATAACATAAATCTAAATGCGCAACAACAGAAACTAAATGCGCCACTCTGTTACCCAGATGCACAAAACCAGAACCTATATGCGCTAATCTATATGCAATTTTTTTTTTAATTTTTCTAAAACATAGTTGAATGCGCTAAAGAAAGTTCTATATGCGGTAACTAAATTCCTATATGCGCTACAGAAATGCATGGATGTGCCACTCTGTTTCCCAGATGCGCTGCGGAAATGGCCAGATGCGCTGAAACAGTCTTTTAAAATGCACCGAGATACTGCAAAATAAAAAGTTTCGGATCTTCCAGATGTGCTGCCGAATGCCAGAAAACCTGCAAGAAAAACCTGTGAGAAAACCTGCAAGAAAGATGTCTAAAATAGGGGCACGGGCCCCACGGTGGGCGCCATTTAATGTGTGATTGAAAAATAAATGCATAAATGAATTGAAACAACTATTCAAACACACCAATAGGACATTATATCAAAACATAATATAAAAAAGTAAAGAAGTGCAAACTTAGTATTCTGCTTCCATTGTCGTCCTATTGTCCTCTATCTTTAGTGTTTTTGTCGATTCCAGCTTTGTGTTCTCAGATTGTAGGCTAGGCTCAACAAACTGTCTTCCTAAAGAACGAGATTTTGATATGATGTATGATGCAAGATTAAGCTATGATATGATTTAATACTAATAAGCTTGAAATAAACATGATGCTATGATAAATGAATACTAAATGAATTAAATGCATGAACTCTAATTAATTGCCTATTACCAATGCTTGGATTCACACAGGTATTTATAGAGTTTTTCGAATGATTCTGATTGGCTGTCTTGATTGACGGTTGTGATAATTCCTGGCAGATCGAATGGCTGAAGAAAGATGAAGCTGAAGAGAAAATAGAAGAAACCTAGAAACAAGATTTTTCTATTTTTATGAAAGAGGAAAAAAGAAAAGCAGATAAGAAATCATCTTTCTTTAAAAGAATAAAAGGAAGATTTAAAAGCTGATAAATAATGAATTAAAAATTCAAAATATTTATTTGTGGAGGATATTCAGCTTTTCTTAATTAAATAAAATATTTAATTAAGCTTTTAAAAGCAGAAGAAAATTTGTGATAAGAATAAAGCTTTAATCATGTTTTATTGAAAAAAGCAGAAGATCTCATAATTAAATAAAATATTTAATTATGATATGAGAAGATTTCACAAAAATACCTAATTGTGATTTAGAAAGAAAGCATAAGATATTTTCAATTAAATAAGATTTATTTAATTAAATTACTTTTATGAAATTAATTAAATGAAACATTTAATTAATTAGAAGAAGAATTTAAAATAGAAGAAAGGGCAATATTTAAACTTAATTAAATCAAAAGATTTAATTCAAATTCAAACAAATGATAATTAATTTAAATAAATAATATGTATTTATTTAATTAATTAAGTGGACATATGAAAATAATTAAATAAAATAGATTTATTTAATTATGAAGGAAGAATAAGATGAATGAACAATATAATTAAATTAATTAAATTTAATCATATGTAGAGGATTTTAGAAAAAATTAATTAAATAATAAATATTTAATTAATTGCGTGGGATTATAGACACGACCATTTTTATGATACAACACCCATTCCACTAAATTCTTTGACTTTTAAAAAATAGGAAATTGATTATTAAAAGATGATCAATTAGAAAAAAAGCAAATCAAGTCTTTAAATAGTAGATTGAAAGAAATAAAAATTAAAGATCTATAATTAGATGAGAAGTGCTAAAAATATAAATCACTAGGTATAAATGAATATCTTCATACTTTATTGTTTCCTTTTACTTCATTAATTTAATAGTAGTAGACTAGTAGAATAATAGGGAAATTGATTTATAGTAGTGATCTTTGTCATATCAGAACCTGGTTTTGGAAAGTAGTAGAAGACTTGTTTTGAGAATTATTGTCATTTAAAAAAGTTACTTTCATCATATCAATAGTGCCTTTTAACTAGAGGGTTTTTTGATTGATTTTTATACATTGACAATTAAATATACAACTATTCTTTCTTCTTAAAATATGTAAAGTTTATCAAAATTCAAATGAGACTTTTATCATCTTCTAGTAGGGAATATGATTTATATTTTTAAATAACACATCCATATTCATCATTGGAGTAAGTTTTTAGTCTCAATGTTGATACATCTGTAGGGTATTCATTAACCTAAAAGGTGGAGATCAACATACATAGCATCATCATATTGGTGTTTAGAGAATGATATATTAATGCACTATTAAATTTTGTGGCACTTTTTAAGTCATGGTTTCAACCTAGGTTTTATTTTAGAAAGGTTTTCAAATTCATCAAAGTTAATTACCAAAGTTTCAAACATCTTCAAAGTATCCACTATGTGTAGAATAGAGAAAAATTCCTTAGAAGCATGAGAATAGTCTCTAGAACTGCCTATCAAAAGTTAATTTTGTTATTATTGGGTGTTCAATTCACCTTACAAATCTTAATACTCAATTAATTATATTTAATTATGTAGATGTTGACAATTGTACTACTTGTGATAGAGAACTTAACCCTAATGTGATGAAATAAGAAGGAAATGAAAATAGCACAATAGATAACATAAATATTAACACACAATACACATTTATAGACACCTTATACATTAATTACCATAAGTATAGATATAAACATCACATATGCTTGGGTAGTATATAATACATTTGCATGTCACATTTATACACATTGTTTCTATTTATTGTATACACTTGTCTCCACTATTTTCTATCATCTCCACTCTCTTTTCTTCTTTTTGGTGAGGTTGAATGCTTAAGTAGCCTTCTCCTAATGTGGTAAAATCTCCTTCTAAATATTATTGTGCCTTTCCATTGTCTAAGAGGTATCACATGATTCTATTTTATATTAATGTTCTTTTATTTTTGGTTCCTTACCAACATACTCTCAAGGCCTAATCCTATGTTTTATCCTTGCTTGATAAATTCCTCTAATAAAAAATGTAAGAGACTCTACTATAAATTATTTTTGGTAGTCCCAGTTCATGGTAGTAGATGTTTATAAAATGTCTTCATTTGTTCATAAACATTGTCCGAGGTTAGCACCATGCATTGTATTTATTGTACCCAAACTAAAAGCTCATCATAGGATTTTTTTGTATTAGTTATTTATGAAGGGCTACTCCACCCAACACTTACATATGACACAACAACATAGATTCACACATAAAATTTTAAGAAAAAACCACTCTTTATTCCTTTAATAAAATGGAATACAAAATATAGAAAATTATAATGCTACATCCTCATGGGCTTATCTTACTACAATGATATTTGATTATATCAGAAAACTCTACAAGTTGGAGCCACCATCTGCCCTAACGAAGCCATCATTTGTAACCTCATTTCACCTCTTTATTTGGCACAAATAACTCTCCCCTCCTTCTCCACCACCTTTGAATGTTCTATAAAGTGTAACTCCCCCCTCTTGGGCATTCAAAGATCCACCTATCCATTTTCTCACCTTTTGAAATTAAAAAAATGAAATTTTGGTAAGACAAATTTTGGGAGCCATAACTTTTGAACCAGGCATTGGATTGAAGATCTATTTGAATTGTTTGAAATCTTATGAAAATTTGAATTTATATCAAAGGTTTCCTTTAGGGAATTTGGGTTTTTGGCCAATTTTCAGGTTTATTTGGGTCCCCTAAGTGCCTCAAAATTAACTTTTAAGAATTTACCAAGGGTTTTGAAAACATAAACCCTAATATCTCACAAACTATAAATGATATCAAGATGATTCCTTCATCGATGGCTTAGTTTTACAATTTTGAAGCTATGCGTAAGATTTTATGTCCACACATGCACAAATTCCAACTTACTAAAAATAGAAGCCCTACTACTTTTAGCCCTTGGTTATTCACCAAACATCACAAAAATCAAAATAAACATTTTTTTGGGTGATGCTAGATTGCTCTTACACCCTGGATGCCCCTACATTAGTGATAATAGCTATATTTGTTACCATGAGTTTCACTTATTTTATCTCACAGAGAGGTTGAATAGTAGCAACAAATATATGTTTACTTTGACTTTTAATTCCTTCAATTAAGCTATTGATCACATCCTTTGTTCATTTATTGGCTATGTTGTAATTTAATATTTCTCACTTGTTGGAATTGTGACCCATCTAAATTGGCCATAAGGTTGTAACTTTCTACAATTTGTACACTTTGGGACTCTACTTGATCAATGCAAGTCTTTTGTTGATGTGTAAGCTATGGTCAAGTGATACAATACTAGTATAAAGAAAGTACATTGATACACATATCTTCTAAATTTTGAATTTTTTGATATGAGTACTTTTGTAATTCTTCCATTTTTTATGAGTGGCTTAACTTTTTTTTTTTGGATGCATAATACACAGCCGAAGCTGCATTATATTAATAAAAGCAAAAATTACATCGTTTTAGCCCTCAGATAGGCAAGGTGCAGAACACAACATTACAAACATTGGCCATCTGCCATCACACATAGAGAGACCCCTATTACATTCATAGTTTAACATCCACCATCAAGAAAACAGAAAGGAAAAATTCCATCCCCGCGACTTCAATTTTCCTCCTCGTAGAAGCTCCCTGTTCCAACCAGTTTAGCAAATTCATGACACCATTCTATCCTACTGACCTCTATCACACCCAGCCTACAACAGAGAAAGTTGTAGCCATGAGTGGCCTAGCTTCAGTGTTGTTGAAGCTCATTGTTGTTCATCCCTAGTATAAATGATTGCCACTCAACTTCCATTCCTTTTTGGAACATATGCACCATGTCATCTGGCCACGGTATCCCCACTCCTGGAAGAGCCACCGCCACCGTGTCTAAATCATCAACCAGGATTGATCCCTTAAACACCGAGCACAACAACAACAAACATCAATCCTTTGGCATGTTCAAATCCAGTAATGAGGCCAGGAAGTGAGACGATATATCGAAATTAGCTCTGGTGCGGTTGCGTGAGAAATAATAGTTTCTCCCCAGCTCCATCCTCACTACTTCGAGGAAAAGAATGTCCTAGTTTAGACATATCTTCTTCAAACACAGGTCTAAAATATACCCTAAGAATGTCGCCTCCTTTGAGCACTTCAATTTAATTGGCGTGTCCATGTTTCGATGCCAATTGCCAACCACAGTGCTGAAAAAATAGAACTTCTCTCCATTCTATCATTAATGGTCGACTGTGTGAGGTAGCTCTACTGGGTACTGTCGATGTGTGTGGAGAAACCACGTCCATCCACCATTAATTTGCACGATGCTCAGTACAAGGCCAACAATGATCGCGTACATTCTATGCTCTCATTGTGATCAATTTTCAATGCTAAGAGTACCTCATCTAGATCACCCTTTTGAATTTAGCTTGCTTAAAGCCTTGCCAAAATTAGCCAAACCATCCCATCCAATGGTCCGTCATTTCATATTTATTACTGCACCTCGAGTGTCCTTTTGGTGGTGGAGTTCCCACATTCTAAATCTCCTCCAAAATTAGTTGAGGCCCATATGCCCTATCTAGCCATTCCTAGCATAGACTATACACCCTATCGCACATGGGCCATGAGTGGCTTAACTTTTACCTTTCATATTTTGTAGTTATTTTCTTCTTAAGATTTTTTTTCTTGCTCCAAACTACTTATTTAATTCAATAACCCTTATATGGCCCCTTCCAATTGGATTGTTGCTTTTATTAAAGAGTTTATTTAAATTTTTGGTTGGTTTTTGTTGAATCATTTGAAACATCTCCGTGAATTCCTCGATTATTACAGTCTTGTGCATAAAATAATACTTTTCACTACTATTGAATGCACCCCATAATTCTATTTTTTGATTGTTGATATTTGGGTGAAGTGAATTTGAGGTCATGTAGAAGTGTGCATGAGTACAATTAGACTCATTATCACTATTGAAGATGATTGCTTTTGTCTGGCTATTTTTTTTGTTATTTTTCTCATTAGATTATTCACTGATTATTTTGGTGGAGAGATCATTTGTGTAGATGAACCACTTATTTTTTATGTTTATTTATCTTTTACTTTTGATTTTCCTTCCTCTATTTGTCTCTTTTCTTCTTATTTTCCCCTAGTTTCTTTTTGGAGACTGACCTCATTCTCTTCTTTTCTAAGTCCCTTGTTGGTTTGTTCTTTTGTGGCTATCTTTTACTATTGGATTTGATTATTCTAGTTGTTGTAGTAAATCATGTACATCCTCAAGTTGTGCATATGATGGAGATGGTGGTGGCATAGTAGCATTTAATTCCTCCTTTTGCAGTTGGCTTCTTTCTACTACCTTATTATAAGCTTTGTTGAGTTGTTGCAACAACTTGTATTCTGTATTATTCATATTTTAGAACTTGGTTGATGTAGGAGCATTCAATTCCATAGAGAGGATTACATCACTGAAAAATTATGGGTTATATTTTTTCCCTTTTTGCTTTTGTTTTTGTATGTTTTATGCTTCATATCTTTTTCCAACTTGCATATTGAAGGTTTCTATAGGAAGATCATAGGGTCATGTATATGTTTAAACTTATAATTTCAAATGTTTATAAGTTTCTTAGATATCCTCATGAGCTATTCTTATTTTAAATTAAATTGCTATAAGATGGTTTTGTTTGAATTGCTTCAGAAACCACTAAAACATCTATATTAAAGTACTGCTATGGGAAGATTGTGTGTATGTTTTATTATGAAATTCCTAGTTAAGCAGTTTTGGTTTTATTTCATCCTATTGAGGAAGTGGTGCCTTCTTCAACATTTCAGCTTTTGGAGGTGGTTCTACAAGCACTTGGTGACTCGCAACATCATTTGGGACTCTATTGTATGTGTATACCTTGGAATTTATCCTTCTCTAAATATGCAAAACAACTTAAGAATGCAAATGATAAAATACCAAAGACACCTCAAGATTAGCCAAAAGAGTGATAAACAATAAGGAAAATGGACAAAATAAGACACAAACGATTTCACCTTCCTTGCTGTTGATTTCTCCTTGATTGGCCCTTGCTTGTAATGGTTTGTGTGCTCCTTAGATGATTGTTTGAGTGACTAAAATGCAAGATTCAATGTGCAAGATGATTGAAGAGATGGCTAAATGATGGTAAAAGATTGAGGATTCAAATGGGCAGCATATAGTTATGAAAATATAAAGTGTTGAAAATGCCCTTAAGGAGGGGGTATTTATAGGAGAATTTGAATTCTCTAGAGAATTCAACGGTCAAGATTGCTCCAACAAGGCCAAGATGAAGGGCTATGGTGGGTTGAGAATCCACAAGCCCTCACATCTTGACATGTGGAGGATGAAGTGGACAAAGGGTATATGAGATGGCAATGAGTTGTCAAGGAGGTACATGAGGTGGAAAAAATACATGCACCTTGGGGAGTGAGGAGATTTCCACAAAAGGGATTCATTGTCCCCAAGTGGGAGTGAAAGGGACATTTGAGAATTTTGGAATTCCTCAAAAATCTACATGGGAAAAAGAAAGGTGGTTGGGGAATAAGTGTGAATTAAAAATTCACATTCTTAGGAAAGTCTAAAGGATAAAAGATGGGCTCCAAAAAGGTGGGACTTGGTCACATGTGGAGATTGTGACAAGTCCAAGGTTGGTCACATGTGGAGATTGTGACAAGTCCAAGGTTCTAGAAGCCTTGGAAGGATGGAATGTGAATTAAAAATTCACATATAAAAGAGGGGAATCTAGGAAGAATAAAAAGGAATTAAAAATTCCTTGGAGAATGATTAGGCTTAATTGATTAGTAATTAGAGGATAATTAGGGGCTAATTAGAAAAACCAACTTGCAAAAGTTGGAGGATGTGACACATCCTAATCAAGGATTAGGCATGTGCACATCCTTAATGAAAAGATTAGGAAATGGATTAGGATTAGATGAAAATGACATGTGAGGAATTAAATAAATGTAATATTTATTTAATTTATTTGATGAAAGAAGGATTAAAGAGGGTAAGGTATTTAATTATTAATAAATACCTTAGGGATTTGGCAGAATTAAAGATATTAATTAAATAATAGTAATATTGCTTAATTAACTCGGATAAGAGGATGTTTAGGCGAAAAGTGATAAATTTGGATAAATTAAGTGTCCAAATTTGGATGTCTCTCATATGTACCCAAAATCTATGGTGGGGTAGTCCTCTGCTTTTATTTTGTAATTTTCATTGGGTTTCCTAGTTTTCCATGGATAAAAATGTCAAGTTTTAATGGAAACCACATGTACACTCCCCCATACCATGACAATGCCAACTTTGCACCTCCCAATTGGCCATATCAAGCTGGTTATGCCTCCCATTTTACTTCACAAAACCTTGCTATTATGGGTTCTCAATCTTATCAAAATGCTTACCACCCACCTCACCTTGCTCAGTCTTCCTGGATGCCTACAAATTCCTATCAACAATCCTAAGAGGCTCCTTGTTCTTCCTTTCAACCACAAAATGAAAGTGAACTCATGTCCATGTTGAGGGATCTCAATAGGCAGATTGTTGAGATTAAGGAGCAACAAGCATTTGACCTACAACAAGAGGAGTGGGCTAATCAAGCCTATCAAGGAAAACAAGATTATTTCCCACAACAAGATGAGTTTGTCCATAAAACTCACCATTAGCAATAAAATATAGAAGCTCAATGGAGGTATGAGCAATAGTTGGAGGCGCAAAGAAGGCAAAAAGAGGAGTATACAACAAAGGATGCTATTGCTAGGCAAGAGCAATTCAAACTTTCCCTTGGTCTAGCATAATTGCCCAAGACTCAGATTCCACCAGTTCCAGAACAACTTGCTAGGGAGGAGGTAAGAAAGCATAAATTTTTAAGTTTCAAGAACCATAACAAACCTCTTGAAACTTCTATTAGCCCTCCTTTTGTACCAGAACAACCTATTGTGTAGGAGGTTTGCAAGCACAAAAATTTTAGTTTCAAGAATCCTATCGGCCTCTTTAAACTCATTTTCAACTTCTTGTTCCATCAAGTAGATCTCCAATGTTAGAGATCCCAATTTTTAAAAGCCTCTATTCCTCACAAGAACCAATCCTTTAGGAGGCTCAACCTTTTACTCCTATTAAGCAGCCCCTTCTAGAGCTTCAACAAGAGTTTCAATGCCCTTTTGACCATTTTGCTCTGCTTATTTCTATTTCACTTTTTAAGGGTGGACCAGTTGTATGGGATCCAATTTGGTTAGATCTTGAACAGAGGAAGGAACGGTTTCGAGCTAGGAGTGAAGAGGCTATTCTCGAGGAGCCTTCATGTGCTCTTAACATTGAGTATCTTGATCTGTTGCAAGAAAAAAATGAAGATAATCAGTTGTAACAGTAAGACATTAAAGAGGTAAAGTAAATTGATGCAATAGAGTAATTAGTCTTCTCATTTTATGTCCTATCTTTTTTTATTGAAAATGAGGAGGATAGATCACATATACCTACATCAACAAAAGCCTTTGAGCAGCTTGGTCTCGAATTGGTGGATGAAGACAACTCCATGGTTTTGGAGAAACAATAATAGACATTTTTAGCTCCTTTTATAGTGGAGGAAACTCCCCTATCTAATGAGATCTGCAATTCTGAGGTGGAGGACCTCTTTTGGGATGATTTAGAAGCTTTTTGTTCAAGCTTGGATGTCAATCCTTCACCCCCAAAAGAGAAGCAAAGAGGGCAACACCATAAGAGTGAGTAAACAACATAGGATGCGATAGTCATTACATGCCAAGAGTCTGATTTTCTTGCAACCTGTTGACAAGAAGAAATGAACACAAAGAGGCAATATGAAGAATTCAGTTCTTCACTTGAAGTGTCTCAAAAATCTAAGCTTTGTGTTGATGAAGTGCACATCAATACAAGTAATCTAGTAGTTATTGAACAACCACACATCTTATGGGAGAGTGATTCTCATGTTTCTCAATTTGATTTTATGCCCAAGCTTCAAAGCTTTTCATTTGAGGTGCATGAAGAAGAGATTCCTTGTACAGATCAAAAAACAAGTTTGACATATTTTGCATCATCATGTGAGCTAGAAACTTTCCCTTTTGGTTTCAGTTCATGCAATGAGGAGGTCAGTAGTGATAGTATAGGCCTATCCTTTTGTGAGGTGAGTTTTCTTTCCTCTATAGAAGGATTGCTCTTGTTTGGTGATCCGTCTTTAGAAAAGTTCACCCTTGCTACTATATGTTCACCTGATGCACAAGTGTCAAATGAATTTGACAGTTGCATCATATGGTTCCCCTAGGTAAAAGCACAAAGATGTGTTACACTTTCAACCAACTAAATAATTCTGAGTGAAACAATTTTGACCTAAACAGTTTTGGTCGAACCAGTTTCCCACATGGCCTATATGTGGAACATAGAGTTTCAGGTGAAACCCTTTCACCCGAAATCATAAAATTTGAAATTTTCCCTTTGTCGCATTAATATATGGAGCCAAATAAAATAGAATATCCAATTGAAACTAATTTTAAATAGCTCACACAAACCACTAGTAAACACACTACATAGGAAAACAACTTCTTGAAATAAATATGTAACTTTGGTTTGCAACTTGCAACCAACAACTTCAAATTCAACTAATCTTTGCAAATGGAATTACAATCAGTCCAAAAGGACAATGGGTTGCAACAAGCCATTACAAGAATCCTGGTAATCACAATAAAAATGATTTGCAATCAACAAATCAAAGCTTTGCAACAAAACTTCTCTCCAACACTTGCAACAACAAACCACTCTCAACAATCACAATTCTCTTCAATATGCAACTATCGGTGATGTTTATGGCAATGCAAACAATCTCCAATTTGCAACACCATAAAAACCCTTCCTGGAGGTATGCTACGCCTCCCTGTGTCTTCCTTTGTAATCTAGAAAACTTCTTTAAAAAATGAAATTGATTTTCTTTTACACAAGCTGATGTCTAAATGAAATGAAATATAAATTCATTTAGTTTTAATTTCCTTTCATTCCAACCCGCTCTTAGGAAAATCAACGCTCAACTCAAGGAATATCCAATGAAATTAAAATTCATTAGTTAAAATGAATAAAATAATCTTTTCAAACCTCCAGACCTGTCAAATATGGGAGACAATGCTTTTATGGCTTTCTTGCTTTCATGAATGAAAGCAAAAAAATCAACTTTTCCAATCCTGGCATCCACCTTCAAGATCCCTATTTTTTAGGAGTTGTGGAATTTCAAATTTGGAGTTAGAAGTCAAATTGGAGGTCTCCCAAAAACCCACGCCTCCATTGCTTTTTTTGGCTTTTTTTGCTTTCAAGGCATATTCTCCACTATCTTGTCTTATCCTATCTTCAAATTTACTCCAAATTTCAAATTTAAATTTTCAACATGGCATAACATCCAAATGCACATCAAAATATGAATTTCACAAGACAAAATATGAAATTCAACTCACACCAAAAATTGCAATTAAAATTAAATCTTTTTGTTGACACACGATAACCACTATGCCATGGATGCTCCTACATCACGCATCAAAATGTGGCTAACTTTATGTGCGGGGTTTCAATAGAAAGGGTTTTGACTAAAACCCTTTCTACCAAAATTGTCTATGTGGCATTTTAGTTGGCAGCCAACTCAACTTTTTTCAAAATTGTTTGAAACTTTTGACTTCAACTAAGCATTTTTTCAGTCAGAATGATTTAAAAAAAAAAGAAAAATACTCTTTTGTAGAGCTCAGAGTGGTGAATTCAAATTTGTAATTTTTTTGAATATTTTGATTAGTTTTAGTATATTTAATTTTTAAAATAATGAAAGTAGGTTGTTAAAGTTAAAAAAGAGCCTAATTAGAAATTTAAAAAATTATATTAAAACATATTAAAAAAATTTGGAAAATATATGGTGCACTAGAGGAGAGAGTCCTCTTCAAAAGGTATAATTTGTTTTTTGAAAATGATTAAAAAAATATACAATAGTTGACATCAAATGAAAATTGTCTAATTTTGACAACTTTGACTTTAAAATGTTATTATGAGAAAAATATACATCAAAATTTTAAAATTTTCTTTCCATGCACTAGATATTGAAGTTACCTATTTGGAGAAAAAAAATTAGGAGAAAAAAATTAGGGGAAAATGATGTTTTTTTCTATTTGTTTCTTGATGTCAAGTGAACGCCACTTTTTCCTGAAATTTTTAGCATTCCAAAATTTGGTCTTAAATTGATAAAAAATTAATCAAAACAATTTAAAAAAATCTAAAAAATTATAGGAATAAACTTCATCAATATTTCTTTCTTTTTGATACGTAAGATTTTGATATATTATATTAAATAAAAACCTTACAAATGTTTGTTGAGCAAGAAATTCATCATCCACCCGAACGAAGCTCAAAAAACTCCTATTCTACCCATGACTACCAGAGAAATAACATGTCTTAATTTATACAAAAATGGTTGTGTCCTAGCTAGAACCAAAAAACACCATAAAGTATCCACCCAACCAGCCAAAACAAAATTTCAACCAACCTAAAAAACCATCAATTCACAGGAACCCGTTGAGTTTTGCAAAGGATTTGAAATCCTGCACCCATTCGAAGCCACCCACCGCCATTAACCCTAGCAAATTTTTCAGGTACTCAATCGCCTTGTCTGTATTCCGAAGAAGCTCTAAATTTGTAGGACACAGAATCCCTTTGCCAATTATCGCAACCTTCAAAGTCTCCTCAACGCCACCAACCAAATCCTAACAAAACAAATGCTCCAGCAACACCCTGGCCTCCGCCTTAGGCACTTCGACATCTAGTAAAGAAGCTAAGAAACACGAGGAAATGTGTGCATTATCCCTTGCGTACTCCTCTGGGTAAGATGGCATTTCCCTAAAATCATTTTTACCACAGCCACAACGAGGGGATCTATGTTAAGCATGACACGCTTAAGCCTCTAGTAGGTTATCTCCCAGAATGCAGCTTGCCTCTCCATTGCCTATAAAGAGATGGGATTATCCGCTCCGAATGACTCCAACGCTTCCATAGAGACAACAATTATAAACTTGGAGCGCTCAACATAAGCCATTCTTAGAAGACTCCAAAATCCAAGCGCAACCTGCCTACTCGCACACCACCTTTAATTGCACATTAACATTGCAAACCACACAATACCAACCGACGACACCTTCACCCATAAATAAAGCTCATGAAAACTAAGCCATACCAACTCCACACGAGCCAAACATTATTTCGATGCAAGGAAAGTTGTCCTTGCATGATCGTTTTGTTCTACACGTCCGACCCCTTATGCGAGGCTTGCTTTGACATGCGTGTTTTTTGCAAACTTCATCATTTCATGAACTCGCTAAAAACTAAGTGACCCTTCACTTATGCCAACATCCACCTCATCTCCGTCCTTCACTTCCAACACCATCCACCTCATCATCGAGGTCCCCACTTAGAAGCAACTTCACCTGCCACCAAAAACCCTCTATCGACGTGGAGGGCCGCCCACCCAACCTCCCACAACTTCATCAAATATTTCTATATTTCATTAGTTTACATCATTTTGAAATTCAAAACATAATGACCACTTTTATGTGGTCAAAGTTCATAATTTTTTTTCTTCTATTGGCCAATTCCTTTATAAAGTGTGACACAGGTTTGTGCTTTTACCCCCCTGCAATGGAAAAGTTTACAGTGAGGTGATCCTTCACCTTGCAGGCATTTTGTACAGTCCCATACATGTTGGCAATAATTTTCAGTGGTTGCAAATGGGTGAAGTCTGCAACTATGGTTTAAGGGAGTTCAACTCCTTCAAAAGGCTCATCTTTGATAGAGGCAAATTCCCATTTTTTGCTTTCTGTTAGTTTCATGTACATATTGTAGGTTTTGCTTTCCATGAAGTCTTTTGCACACCTTTCATTCTCCTTAAGGGAATGTATGTTCTAGATTTCTTGCTTTTCCCCAAGTGCAAGCATGCACATGTTTTGTTTTTCCCTTTGGGAGGCCCAACTATTGAATTTTTACCCTCATGACTCTGTGCCCAATGGATTGATAAGGCCTTTGGATCCCATGATTAGCAAGAAATCATCTAGCAGAAATCGCCATAAATATTGTCATTTAATGCCACCCTTAGATGACCCATCACTGATAATCGATATGAGAAATCCTACATGAGCCATCTTGCATGAATTCTCTTTGAAGGGTCCTAAAATTGGCTAAGTCCCAGTGTTTTAGGCTTTCGGGTTTTTGCTTCACTTCATATTTGCATGCCTTCTTCATTGCTCCCGCTCCTCTCTTTCACCCTTCACTTTTCCTTTCTAAGTGTTTTTGGTTTTGGCTTTCAACCTTACCCTTTAACCCTTACTGATTCCCTTTGGTAAGCTTTAGACCTTACCTCTGATCACCTAAACCCACTTAAGGCTTTTCAAGATTTGTCTAAGTCTTGTGTTATCAGACTTCAGACATCGAGCTTCCCTCCTATATCTTTCCACCCTTTCAACTTAGGCGTTAAGACTTCCTCCCTATCCCCAAACCTTGAAATCTCATCATTGGATTTCAGGCATTAGACTTTCATCTTTCACCTTTCTTTCCTTCCCTTTGCTCCTTCCTTCGAAAATTCAACAGTGTTGAGTTTTTCGGACTTCAACCTTTGACCTTCTCCTTTACCTCTTACCTTTCTTCGATAAAAGCTAGCTTGTCCCTCTGACCTCCAATGATCCTTTCAGCTATCGAATGCCAGTCTTCCACTTTCCTCTTTTTGTCTCTGCGATAAGGCATTAGTCTTATCCCCAATCAATGACGTCTCCTTCAAAGGTTTCAATTAAGGCTAAAAATTTCGGGTGTTGGGCATCGATCTTCCCCTTTACCCTTTTCGCATTTGCGGTAAGGCATAAGCCTCCTTCTTAACCTCTGAAGCCCGAAAAGGGTTACCTTTTCAGACTTCATGGTTCGCTCCTCCTTTCTTCTTTCTTCATTCTTCTATCATGCGGTATGGTGAACCCCTGAAGCCCGATCTCTGATGGTCTGATGCCAATGATGTGTAAGCGGTATGAAGTAGGCCTGACACCCAATCCCTAACAAAGATGTTGTTTCACGACTCTAGACCATTTAATGCATAAGAAAGGGTTTCTTTTCAAGCCCGAAGCTCGAACCTTTCTGTGGATTTTGATGTGTTTTTTCTGGGAAACGCCATTAATGCTCAGACCACTTCCTCAACTACCTATTTTGACTTCTAGGCTTCAAGGACAACATTCAATACATTCTCTAACTTATGCAAGTGGATTTCATGGGCGCCCATGCTCATTTATTGTCGTTTTGTTAAATTTCCTAATGGATCCATGCTCTAATCATGATTTTCATGGGATGGCTCCATTCTTTCACGCACAACCTTCTTTGCTAACCCTGGTTAGGGTTAGGGTTCTATTTGTGATTCTAAGTTATGCCTAATCTATAAAGGCAAGAAATGTATTCATTTCAAGGGTTCTTCCTCTGGCTCCTTCGAGGTTTTTCTTTGGCAGGTTTGTGCATTTTTGCATCTCTGCAATTGTAAAGATTGGCTTTTTGTCTCTACATTAATGAAATTAGTCAAGCTTTCCTCTTCTCAACTTGTTTATGCTCATGTAAGTTCATTACCTTCATATCTAAGTGTTTGTTCTCTCTTTCCATGCATGTATGTTCAGGTTAATTCATTTACAATTGCTGCTTGAGAATATCTTTTCCTTTCAACACCTTGTCAAACCCTAACCTTCATTCTTGCCTTTGGGAATCAACCAAATAGAGATCTGAGAGAGTCCCCTGGTCCCTCTTCAACGTGTTGTTGTGCAATCTTAGTAGGAAGAAATTACTTTCCATCTTGGTGTACCACCTCCATTTCCCTTTCACGCATTCCTTCTCCCCTTTTCCCCTGTGTGCTATTAGATGGGGATAGTGGTAAGATTTCATGTGTTGGGTTGGACTAGCACATTGCACTTGGATCGAAAGAGGAAGTTGACCTTCTCTAAAGATTCAACCTCATATGCGCAAAGGTCCCACACCTTGAGGTCGTTTCCATTGTGTCATTGGAATGCTAAACTTCACGTTTAGTAGGGTGTAATCTCATGCGACAGCAATATCCTTTTACGTTACATACATGTTGGTGAATGCTAGATATTTTGAGATACATAATCATTCAATGATTCACATACACTTAAAAATAAGAGAAAAATGCAATGGTGAAACTTGAATACCCATGCTATTTTCTATTTAATTTTGTAGCCATTTTAGTAGAATGTGTTAATACATTTACATATTGACAAATAATGCAATCTTGTGTGAAGTTGGGCTCATTCCCCTAGCCTTTACCCATCCCTATATAGACATATTCTCACAAATTTACCCCTCACCTTATCCATACTCACACCTATTCTAATAACAACCCAAACTATGCACTTATTACACTTGTTCATATACATATTCCAATTTATCTATAGTCCACTTGTATCTCATTGTTTGCGTACTGAAGGTCAACCTTGTAGTTGTGGACTTGGTCCTTGCCTTTTCAAAATGTAAATTCAAAATTTGGCCACTAAGTACATGTTTGTGTGATGTGGTGCTATGAGCTTGTATTTGAAATGCATTCATTTATATCCATTTCACATCCTCTCTCACTCTTGAAGCATTCAAGGAGAAATTAATAGTGAAACACTTTGGTTTGGTATAGTGAAGGATCAACATATTGACATACATCATTCTAGGAAACTTTCTTACCGTCTTTGATCTTTTACACATATCTTTGGGGTTAACCTAGGAGAATGTCCCCTAGTGACATAACGACAACCCTTCCAAACCATTTCTAAATACCACCAATCCACAAAAAATAAAAAAGAGAGTAGAGCAGATAGAGATCATTCCAATGAGCCACATAGCAACACACATTTAGTAGAATTAGATTCAGGTAGAGATGATTAATCCATAATTGTGGAATAGACCCAAATGCATAAACTCGACTTGAAACAAAACATTAATTCAACAAATAATTTTAAATATTTCATTGACAAAAATATAACTTTAACCAAATAAATAAATAGTAAAATTAAAAATTTCCATCAAATAACACTCTCTTTATTTATTGAGCTAAATTCTTTATGATTTACATTTACTTTCATACTTTAACATTTTATTCTAAATTATCTATTCAACAACTATTATTTATTAATATAATTTATTTTATATTTTAATGTAACGTCCCAAGTCCGTTATGAGTTATTAGGCCGACTTGTTTTGGATTTTTTTTTAAAACAGTGAAACACTATTAATAATAAAATAATTAATAATAATGATCTTTGTGGGCTGACCTCACTTGAGGCGCTAATTCAAATTTGAATTTTAATATTTGTTTTTGGCTGACATATCTTCTTGTTGGCTGTTTGATAAGTTTAAATAGGTGATTGATTCCTGTATAGGAGCGAATTTTCACCCCTTACGCAAATTACCCTTTTAAACTTCCTCACCTTAGAAAACCAAATCCGAAGGCAAAATTCCACATCAGCTCGCTGCCTTCGTTCCACTTGGCATTCATCTTTTGTGTTGGTGGAGGAATATTTGTCCGGGACGCCCACGTGACACGTAGACATCCGCGCAACACGCTTATGTCCCTAACGGATTCCTGCATTTGAAGTTGGCAAAGGCATTACACTTCCTATTAGGGTCATTTTTTAACATCCCTCTTCGACCAACTGACCCCAAAAATGGCAGTTTCTCTCCTTCCTTCAAAAACACTCTTCATTCATTTCATCTTCTTCACAACCTCTAGCAATCTTTTGCACAGTCTTTCTAGCATTCTCAAGCATTCTCAGCCTTCAAGCAGCACCTTGGCACTTCATAGCAACAACAACAACACTCCATCAATTGCGTAAAAGCAAGCGTGGAATAAGCCATTACAACAGGGGCTTGAGGTTTTCCAACACCTCCCTTCGTCATAGTTGAGGCTGTGGTGATTACAATTTGGTTGAGTAGCTCTTTACTATTTTGTAGTGTTACTTGTTTTTTCTCCTTCTCTACTTTATCGCATATTTATCTATTGTTGCTATCTTGGCTGTCTGTGGAGGTGGAAACACCAAAATGGGGGTTTGACCGAGGCAGACCCCTATACAGCCCCCAACAATTTTCCCCCTTTCTTGTGTGTAGGTGGATGTGCATTTGGAGCTAGATGGTGAACAAGCATCTTTGTAAGATTATCTTTGTCACCTTAGCCTTCATATACTTACTTTATCACATTCGTTTGTATCTTTCCTACTTCATAGTTCTGTTTTGTTCCTTTAGAAGTGACTAGCTAGGCCGTCAGCTTGTTTTTTGGCGGTTCACATTGTGTTTTTGGTCCTCTAGTCGTACAGATGCCAATGCACCTACGACACGCTAGCGTGCCATGCTGTTATCCCAACCGCACTTCCATCCTCGAGTAGAGAGCTACCTGAGGTACAGTGTTGAACCAAACCTCGCCTAGCCCTAGTTTAGATTTTGGGTTTGAAGAGTGGTTGTAGGGCCTTATAATCCTCATCATTCTTGTCCCTCATTTGAAACACCCCTTTAGAGTGAGGTAAGTTAGGGCAACCTTCCGCTCTTGGCTCTCTGTGACCTGGGCCTTGACGTGGTCGGTCACCCTCTCTTACAATTCCTTTGTCAAGACATCACAATTTGGATAGTTTATTCTGCTATTATCTTAGGGGGACATAGTTCAACTAGCGGGAACCTAAGGTGAGTGTAGCTCCATCTTGGGGAATTCGTGTTTGGCTTTCACCGACTATTTCAAAACTCAAATTATAGATTTCATTCTACTTGACAGGTCATTCAAGAGTAGCGAATTGTCTCAGGGCTTGGAGCATTAATCTTCATCGCTTTGGCCGAGCCTATCGGCTTTGGCCAAGTGATCCTTCTAGATTGGTTTGAGCAGATCAATATCATCATTCTCAGCGAATAAGTTTCAAGCTCCGTCCACACACCAAGCAGCGAATAGATGGAGCTAATTCTAGATCTATCTATGTAGGTCACACTCAGATATACCGCACACCAAGCATTGAGCACCCACCAGGGCTTCATCGTAACTACATAGGAAAGAGGTCGGTCATCGAGCGTGAAGGCATTCGAGCTATCGCTAGAGACGACGCCACCTTGGGTGGCTCTATAATCGTCACACCTAGGCAATGTGTGCACAGTGGGATCCATTACTAGGAGATCGATATCTGAATGTAATCAATATTTGTTCCAAGTTGTAAACCTTCATATTTGTATTCGATTTCTATGAGCAATTAGAATTCAGTTCTATTTGTTGAGCAGTGGTGCATAGCTATTCATTTCCAGTGGTTTGTTTCTTTTGTTTTTGTGTCATATTTAATTGCAAGACCAAGAATTATCCCTAGCAATTTATGCAGTGTTGTTTTGCTAAATTCTTCGTGAGAATCGTACAGTGGTATCAAAACCTCAGACCCTGCCAGCCTAAGGGTATTTTATGTAGTTGAGTTAAAGAGAACAACACGCCATTGAGAGGGAAAGAAAGAAAGCAGCGGTGGAGACTTCCAGAATAGGAGACAAAGGTAAGAAGATGGGAGATAAAGACGATCAGTTCAAAAATTTCTTGAAATAGATGGCTCAGGAACAAGAGCGAATGGCCAAGCAACAAGAGCAAATGACCTAGGTGATATAATTAATGATGTAGTCCATGAATGAAAAAAACAACAATTGCAGATCAACTTCAAACAATGGCCCGGAAGGCAGTAATTCCAACAATTCTAGATCTAAGACTCAAAGCAATAAGGTTACGTGTCCCATGCAACACACATTTCTACCCAAGCATGGACCAAATAATGGAGGTGAAGAACAAAGTCTAGCGGAAGGAGATATCAATGCAAGTATGGAAGCTTCTATGCAGATTGATCTTGAGATAAGACACCAGCTTCCATTCATTCAATTTCATAATATAAGGAATGGATCGAAGGGAGGCCAAGTAACTTACCACCCTAACAGGGATCTGCAATATAGAGTGAGTAAGCTGACACTTGCAACATTTGATGGCTCAGGGAAGGTGACTGCACAAGCATGGATACATAAGTTGGATACATATTTTTCTCTCAGTCCCATGACTGAAGAAGAAGCTAACAAATTTGCCATTCCACATTTGGAGGGTTTAGCTCATGAGTCGTGGCACCATGGCATTGTGACCTAGGAATTTGGACAAGTATCTACATATGCAAATTGCACACATAAGCTCACAGAGAGATTTGATAGGAAAGATCTTGAAGCATACTTCCAGAAGTTAACAAGACTCAAGCAAACAAGCACCATGGATGATTATGTTTCAGAATTTCAAAGGCTTGTGGTGATGGTATCTGATGTTTCAGATAAGAGGCTCATGTTCTTTTTCATTGAAGGCCTATCAGAGTCTTTTTGTGGCTTGGTGAGAGCTTTGGAGCCAAAAACATTGGAGGAAGCTATTCAGAGGGCTTTGAGTCTTGAAGATTCCACTAAGAAAGGGAAGACCATTGTCAAGAGTACACCAGTAGGGCAGCCAAAGAAGCCTTTCATTAAGGCTAATCCACCACCTAAGGGTCCTCCTCCAGGACCACATGACATGTCAAGGAATGAACTCCGTAAGAAGGGTTTGTGCTACTATTGCAAAGAAAAGTGGAACGAATGTCATAGATGCCAAGGAAGGGGTCAAGTTTACTACACTGAAGTAGTTTTCCGATGATGAAGCAAAAATAGAAGAAGGGAGCAACGAGCAGGTCACTAATGAGGGAGAACATGAGGTTGTGATAGAAGGAGGTTCCACGGGAGGTACTCTTGCCGCACTTTCAAGGGCACCACGATACCATTCCCTCCGTGTTCGAGGAATTCTCCGAGGGCAGAGAGTGATAGTGTTGATAGATAGTGGAGCTACTCATAATTTCATTGATACGAAGACAGTTGCCAAGTTGCGCCTAGGGACCGAAGACTTTGAAGGGTTTGATGTGGCAGTTGCTGGAGGAAACATCCTTTCTTGCACTAGACGGATTCAACAAATGGAGCTGATCTTAGGAGGACACAAGATGAGGGATGATTTCTATTTTGTGGACATCGATGACATGGACATGGTTTTAGGGGTTCAATGGCTTCATTCATTAGGAGAGTACACCACCAATTACCAAACTATGGAGCTGAAATTCAAGCATAATGGCAAAGAGGTTGTCCTCAAGGGTCTATCTAGGAATGGTCCTATGGTAGTTTCAACAAAAAGAATGGAGCGATCCTTTAGGAGAGGTGAAGTAGCATGGGCATCAGAGTGCTTGATTATAGACACTAGTCTGTCGAAAGAAGAAAGAACCTTTTCCATTGACATTCAGGCTATTCTGAACAAAAAGTGCAAGGTATTTAGTGAGATTCCATGGATTGCTGCCGAATAGGGGGTTTCAACATGTGATAGAGCTTGAAGGAGCCAAACTAGTTATCACTACTCCATATTGTCATCTGAGGGTGTACAAGGAAGAGATCGAGAAGGCCATCAAGGAGTTGTTGGATATGGGACACATACGAACGAGCTCGAGTCCTTTTGCCTCATTGGTGGTGTTGGTCAAAAAGAAGGATGGGACACTCAGAATGTGCATCGATTATAGAGCTCTCAACAAGAAGATAATCAAGAACCGCTATCCTATTCCCAAGATCGATGAATTGATAGATGAGCTACATGGAGTAGTGTATTTTTCCAAGATTGATCTACGTTTAGGATATCATCAGATTAGAGTCAGTGATGCGGATGTGCATAAGATGGCCCTTAGGTGTCATTATGGGCATTATGAGTTCTTGGTGATGCCATTCGGGTTAACCAATGCCCCCACTACATTCCAGTCTTGTATGAATCAAGTATTCATTCTTCAGTTGAGGAAATTTTTGTTGGTTTTCTTTGATGACATTTTGATCTACAGTAAGACATCGGAAGATCATTTGAGGCATATAGAGGAGGTGCTTGACATTCTTGAGAAGAATTTGTTTAATGTTAAGATGTCAAAATGTGAATTTGGGATGACTAAGATTTTGTACGTGGCCATAAGATCAGCGCTTAAGGGATCAGCGTTGATGAGGAGAAGATCAAGGCTATTTAGGAGTGGGCTAGGCCCAAGAACTTGACACAATTGAGAGAGTTTGTGGGCCTTTGCAGCTACTACAGAAGATTTGTGAAAGGTTTCTCCTAGCTTGTAGCACCATTGACTAATCTGACTAAGAAAGGAGCTTTCTCTTGGAGTCCCACAACACAACATGCATTTGACAAACTCAAGGAGGTAATGAGCTCGTGTCCTGTTTTGGCTATTCCAAATTTCTTATCTCCTTTTGTACTTGAGTGTGACGCTTCAGGAGAAGGTATTGGAGCGGTACTGATGCAAAATAAGCATCCTATTGCATATGAGAGCAAAAAACTCACAAATTAAGAGAAGGATTTTTCCATCTATGATAAGGAGATGTTGGCTATCATGCATGCCCTTGCGAAGTTTAGATAGTACTTGGTTTATGGGAGATTTGTGGTGAAAATGAACCATAACAACTTGAAGTACTTCCTCAATCAGCGTGATTTGAATGATAGACAATAGAAATGGGTAAGCAAGCTTCAAGCCTATGATTTTGATATTGAATATGTGAAGGGAAAGAGCAATGTGGTAGCAGATGCACTCTCTAGGAAGCCTTATCTTTGTGCTATGAGTGATATATTTGCTGATTGGAGGGTAGGCATTATAGTTGAGTATGCTAGAGATTCATTTGCTAATGATATTTTGGAAGGAAAGTAACTGATGACAGGTACAAAGTGGTTAATGATCTCATCCTCTACAAGAATCGGGTGTATCTTGTGCCTCATTCCAAGATCAAGGATAGGATTGTGAGAGCTTTCCATGACACTCCTCTTGCTAGCCATCCTGGGTTCTATAAGACATACAAGCAAGTGAGGGAACGTTTCTCATGGAAGGGGCTGAAAAAATGATCTTGCAGCATATGAGAGAATGTTTGGTGTGCCAACAAAATAAGATAGAGAATGTGTTACCAGCTGGTTTGTTGCAGCCCTTACCTATCCCAAATAAAAAATGGGAGAGCATATCGATGGATTTCATCACGGGCTCCCGAGGGTACAAGGTAAAGATTGTATTTATGTTGTGGTGGATAGACTCACTAAATATGCTCATTTCTATGACATTACTTCAGAATTTAAGGCTCCTCAAGTTGCAGATCTGTTCTTTAGAGAAGTGTTTAGACTCCATGGGTTGCCAAGAAACATTGTGAGTGACAGGGATAGCAGGTTCATCAACTTGTTTTGGCAAGAACTCTTTCGTTTGACTCACACAGAGTTAACCCCAACACTAGCTATCATCCCCAAACGGATGGAAAAAGAGATCGTGAATAAATGGATTGAAGGATACTTGAGAAACTATGTGACAAGGCAACAATCAGCTTGGGTGAAATGGCTACATCTAGGAGAGTTTTGCTACAACACCACACATCACATGTCCATTGGAATGTCCCTTTTCAAAGCACTTTATGGTTATGAGGCTACTTCTTTCATGAATCTGATTCTTGCAGACAGTAGAGTTCCGAGTGCTAGAGACATGGTACAGCAAAATGTGGACATCATGAACTCCTTGAAGGAAAATCTGCAGCATGCCCAAAATCAAATGTAAGTTATATCTTGTTGTTGGCGGTTTGATAAGTTTAAATAGGTGATTGATTCCTTTGTCAAGACATCACGAATTTGGATAGTTTATTCTGCCATTATCGCAGGGGGACGTAGTTCAACTGGCGGGCACCTAAGGTGAGCGTAGCTCCATCTTGGGGAATTCGTGTTTGGCTTTCACCACCGATTGTTTCAGAACTCACATTACAGATTTCATTCCACTCGACAAGGTCATTCAAGAGCAGCGAATTGTCTCAAGGCTTGGAGCGATTAATCTTCATCGCTTTGGCCTAGCCTATCAACTTTGGCCAAGCGATCCTTCTGGATTGGCTTGGGCAGATCGATATCATCACTCTCAGCAAATAAGTTTTAGGCTCCCGTCCACACACCAAGCAACGAATAGACGGAGCTAATCCTTGATCTATCTACGCAGGTCACACTCAGATCATATTGCGTCACTAAGCATCGAAGCACCCACCAGGCGACTTCACCGTGGGCGACTACACAGGAAAGAGGCCGATCATCGAGCACGAAGGCACCCGGGCTATCGCTAGAGACGATGCCACCTTGGGCGGCAACTCTATAATCGTCGCCTCACACCCAAGTCAACGTGTGTACAATAGGATCCATTACCAGGAGATCGATATCTGAATGTAATCAATATTTGTTCCAAGTTGTAAACCTTCATATTTGTATTCGATTTCAAGGAGCAATCAAAATTCGGTTCTATTTGTTGAGTTGTGGTGCATAACTATTCATTTCCAGTGGTTCGTTTCTTTTGTTTTTGTGGGTTAATTTTCCTTTACACCTATGAACAAATTATTTAACCTTGACCAACCCCCCATTTTTTTTGGTTTCTTCTTCCTAATGAAGCTCTCTATTGCTCTCCTTGTGAAGCTATTTGTATTTTTTCTTTTTTAATAATTGTTCCCACATCCAAACATTCAATGACAAATGTGACACTTAAAACTCAAATTTTGGGACTCAAAAGTGTCCTAATTACAGGGGTTTTTTGGGGAGCAGTTGTTTTGTTGTTTTCCAGAAGCGGTTTCAGTTCTATTTTTTTTTGGGTCCCATAGACTGGCTGATCTTCTAGATGTAATTAAAAACATTACTGAAGTTTGAAGTTGGTGTATAATGAAAGGACTTAAATCACTGAAACCAAGAACCATAACAGCATACCAGCACTCAAGGAAATGTTTGGTTCTTCAAAATTTCAGAGCTGTGAAACTTCAGAAAACTGGAACGTTTCACCCTTATGGAGCTTCCTAAATTACTATAGCCGCCACAGAGTGTCATATACTTTGTTATTTCTTGTGTGAGTCTGGATCATTAGAAATTCAGGAATATTTCAACTTACATAAAACAGAGTGGAACTCCTAGAAAGCTGAGGATGGGTTCCAGAAATTGCTTGTTCTAAAAAAAAATCACTCGAGCTTAAATCGAAGCGAAATTTTGTATGAAATATTTCTTGAAGTTCCTCTGCCTGCATTTTTTGCGATAAATATCCTATATTCACTCCAGAACATTGGAAACTGAGATATCCTCATATCATGAGGCCAACAATAAGTTTCTACGTACAATTTGCATTGTGGCAAAATTGGTTTCTGTCTACTGTTATGTTTACATATGCAATTTGATATTAAAAAACGTAGCCAGCGTTTGATTCACTGCAATCAGAATTCAATACCACTCTCAAGGTCTACTTCTGAAGGACATCATATAATCCATCGTCTTCAAACTATTGGGTTTATCACTTTAAAAGGACTACGAGTCATAAACGCCTTAGTCGCCTCTGATGATGCAGCAAATGGCAGAAATGATTTACGAACTGTCAAAATATTTGTTCTTTGTAGCACTAACGTAAACAATCCTAACTCTTTCACAATATCTTCTAGCCCAGTTTATAAGATCATTTCCATCTGTGTTGCATGATTGATATTATTCTAGAGACGATCTCTAAATGCTACCCCATCATGAAAGACACAAGGGTCATTAATATCACCAATAATCTCCACACGAACATAGTCCATTTTTAAAATGATGGAAGCGGTTAGCATCCCTTACAATAATTTCCCTATCAACAATCTTGGAGATGATCTTGGTAGCAATATGACAGTCCATGCACACACGAAGGTTCTTAAAAATTCGTATACATGACCCAGGAGGCGTGCTAATAAGCCCAAATGTGATGGCTAGTTTCTCACTATGAAGACAGCTAATTGGCTCCCTGTGTTCCTCTCCCATTTCATTAAACGTGAGATTTGTTTCAGGCATATAACCAGATTGCTTCATTTGCTTCTCCAATTTAATCCAAGTTGCATGGATCTGCTCCGTTTGAGGGTGGAATGTATCACCTACAAGAAATCGGTGCACTTTCTTCCCCGCCTCAATCCAGCTGCATCCTGGTTCCATCTTTATTCCCCTGTCTTTCATTGCTTTGATTACCTTTGCTGCATCAGTGTGCATGCCAGCTGCAGCATACACATTGGAGAGTGCCATGTATGTCCCAGTGTGTTGAGGTTCAAGGAGAACAAGGCGCTGGGCAACATGGTTTGCTAGTTGAACATTGGCAGGGTATCTGCAAGCACCAAGTAAGGCCCCCCATACTTCTGCCCTTGCTTTTACTTCCTCTGGCATTTTATTGATAAAAGCACGAGCTTCCTCTAAGCAGCCTGCTCGAGCAAGAAGATCAACCATGGAAGCATAATGCTCTGGCCTTGGAGAAATATTATGATAACGTTTCATACAGTGAAACAGGCGGAGGCCTTCATCCACTAGGCCAGCATGGCTACAAGCAGACAGAACGCTCAAGAAGGTCACGTCATTGGGTTCTATACCCCAATTTGAAGGTTGCTGCTCCCGCATTTGTTCAAACAGACGGAGAGCCTCCTTCGCCTGTCCATGCTTGCCATACCCATCAATCATTGCTGTCCATGAAACAACATTTTTCTCAGGCATTGCTTCAAATACAAGGCGGGCGTCTTCTATGCTCCCACATTTGGCATACATGTCAACCAGGCTGCTCTCTAACACCACATCCTTCTGCTGAAATAAAGAGCGTTTGAGTATGTGGGCATGCAGTAACTTGCCATGTTGTAAGCTGGGCAAGCGGGCACAGACTGCCAGAAGAGTGGCGAATGTAGAGAAGGTGAAGGTCATGGGCGGGCAAGACTGTCTCATTTGGTGAAAAAGTGAGAGAGCCTCTGTCCCCTCATCCTGCTGGGCGTATGCTGCAATCATGGCATTCCACGACACCACATTTCTGTGAGGCATTTGGTCAAACACTTGGCGTGCAGCCTCAATGTTACCGCATTTGCCATAGCCTGCAACTATGGAAGTCCATGAAACCACATTATTTGTGTGTGAGTGGGAGAATACTTTGAGGGCATCTCTCATTTCCCCGCGTTTAACATACGCGTTAATAAGAGCATTGACTACCACAACGTCCGAGTGAAATCCATGAGTTATCACACGGGCATGCAGCTGCTTCCCTGCATGCGCCTCCCAACATGCGCTCAACACAGAGGAGAAGGTGAAGTGATTTGGCTTCACTCCTTCCCTCTGCATTTTCTGAAAGTGACGTAGAGCCACCTGGTCATGGCTTTGATGAGCACAGGCAGCGATTAGGGTAGTCCATGAGATTACGTTTCTCTCAGACATTTCCTCATACAGTTGGCGTGCATCTGCGATACTGCCATGCTTGGAATATATGATGATTAGCTTGTTAGCGAAATAGAGGCCCAGCTTGACTCCAATTTTAATAATGGTTGCGTGGAATCGCTTTCCCTCATTGTAATCGAGGCAGTTCTTTTCAAGAAATGGCAGGGAAATGCCACGCCGCTCCATAACACATACCATCTCCATTCCAGTAATATCATAGTTTAAATCTCTTTCGACTGTACCTTTTTAAGATCAAATCTTGTAAGATTGTTCATAAAAGAAATCAAACTCTGCTCTCTACATCACCCTTCTCCTGCCATGGTGAGTTTTATTTCAGAAAACAGGCACGAAGCACAAGCAATTGGCAGACTTTGCGTTGCAGGGAGCAGGGTGTGGGGTTGAATGAATGAATGAGGAATTATGAGGAATTTTAACGAGTTCATAGATGAAGTGGTCTAAGGGATTTAAGAAACCATCATTAACATGTTTTCAAGTTTTTTTTGATGTCGTTCTGCTTTTATGAATCTTGATAAAAAAGCTTGTCATTTTGTGAAGTCTTGCCTCCTCAAATAGGCCTAGCTCATTCAAATTGCTCACCTTCATATTTTATATCCTCATTTGCTGCACATTCGAAGATGAAGTGTCCCTCAATTTCAACCACCCCTTTGTTGCAAAAAATGCAATTTTTTTTCCCAGTCTTCCTTGGGGACTGTCCACCTACCCATCATACATCTAAGATGATGGGACCTTGTCCCCAATTGTGCAACTAATATTTTAGCTTTTCCTTTAACTATAGTCCTCAAGTAAGCTTTTTCATCGTGCTTGCACTTGGGGTTGAATTCTTTGACATAGTGCATTTTTTTATGACCAGTTTAATTTGTCCACATGGCAGTCCTGAACTTTTTTAACACAAACTTTTTTATCTCTTCAATAATGTTAGGACATTCATGCAATTTAATGTCCCACTTGCTCAACACTTGTTGTTCTGCTCCATCCAAGTCTTTTTCCTACATTTTAATTCTTCCTCAACAACCAACTTGGGCCAACGATGCTTATCCATACTATCAACCTTTTTTAAATAGCTTAGCAAACGAATTATTGCCGACGCTTCCAATGCAAACATACCCGCTTCAACCAAAAGGATCTCATAGGGAATTGTTGATTTGACCTTGAGATTATTGGTAATTAATGTTTTTGGATTCTTTCCATTTGTCGCCACTAGTGGGTTGACATGCTATTCCCCCAAACTTCACAACCATAGAGGACAACTGGCACAACCAACAAACCAAAAAGGACTTTCTAGGGTTTTCAACCCCATATCAGCTATTGTCTACGACGACACAACAAAGTAAAGTAGATTTCTCAGATTTTTGGGTGTTATTCTTTTTCAACGACAAACTAAGGCAACCATTTGGTCATTCCTCGATCTCAAGGTTTTCGTTGGTGATCTGCTAATTTTGGACTTTTGTGATTATCGTCGTTGATTATCAAGGGTTCCATGAGCTGTTTGACTTCATGGATATTATTAAAACCTTTCATTCATTCATTTCTCTTTTAGTAGTGGGATCTCAAAATTTGGTGATTCTGGGGTGGTGTAGGGGACAAGCTCCAAAAGTTGAATTTCCCAAGGTAGCTAGGTGGGTTTCATTGAAGCAAGCAGGTGATTCAAAGGGTCATAGGTTAGATTTAAAGAATTTTTGTATTTGAAAATAGGATTTTTTATTTGTTTATTGTAGAGTCTAGTATTATTTGAAATAAACCATTGGTTGAAGTACAACCAATGGTAAGACATTTTCTTTTCATGTAACAAAGCCTACCTTGCATTGGTAAATTGGCAAATTGAAAAATTAGGATTCATGGAAGAGAACATTAGTTCACATAAAATAGACATAATGGTAAACTTTCAATAAAGTGGGGAAAACGTGACTAGTGTCTTAACATATGAACATAATCAATATGGGTGAGGTAGACATAAAAGAGTCCAATGACTCCCCAACAAAACATGGTAATTCCATATTGTATGCCATATACTTTGGAGAATCTTGTTGGTTATTCATATATCACAATAAGAGCTTTAGGAGCCCTACTATTATACTCACAAAAGTAAGGACACATTTAATCCAAGATAGCATACTTTGAAGAAAGCTTGACCTACGTGAATACCAAACAATGTAAGAAGATCTTGCAATGCAAGCAAGTCAAGATAACAAGGAAGTTAAAATAGTTAGGAAGCAAAACAATTGTAGCAATTCTACCAAAATCAACATGTAATACTCAAACAACATCAAATGTGAACGTGCAAAGCAAGAACAATTAAAACCAATAATAGTTCGACAAGAAAGCCATTTAGAGGCAACATTTCAGTACAAAGTATAATCAAAGCAACATGAGGGAAAGAAACACCTTGAAACCAACATATAGGTGGAGGTTGAGAATTGAGATAGCTAGGATCTATATAGCCCCATATCAACACCTCTAATGTGATCTTCAAAGTTGTATTCCAAGGAGTTAATGGGATTGAAGGGGAGATTGAATAACCTAGAGGTGAAAGAATTGTTGGAGTAAATAGGTCATCACCTGATAATTACTTAATCATTAATTAATTATTAGACACCTTTTACTTTAATGATTTAAGCTAAACTTAGGAATTGCATTTTTATTATTATATTGAGCTATATTTAGCTCATGTTGTCTCATTGCATTAGATGATGACACATGTTTCAATCTAATCAAACCCTCATCTAGGGTTTTCTTTTTTGCTTTTATAAGCATTCATCTTTCATTGTAATATTCATTCAGGTTATTACATCAATACAATTTCTCACGTTGTTGAGCACATCATCTTGCTTTGATCTCTCTTTTGTGATAAGATAATTGTTTGTAGGTGACTTCTGGGAGCTATGGGGTTCAATCATTAACTCTTACATGGTATCAGAGCTTCATATATGTAGCCTCCTATTCAAAACTTGAGGGATTTGACCTTTTGTGTTCAAAGTGGCCAAAATCCTACGAATTGATTGTTGTTTCATGAAAACCCATGATTTTTTGGAGGGCATAGTTTTCAAGACGTAGTAATCCATACAATCGTATGGATTTGTATGACCATACATGTTTATACAACACTGATGCAACTAAACTAAAGAACAAAAGAAACCATTACCATCCAAAAAAATAGATACTAAAACTCAAGAAATAAAATCAATGAGTTCTTCATTACTCTACCTCCATTTTGCTTCTACAATTGAAAGAAAAGACCTTATATCTATGAAAAATCAAAAAATAAAAAACCTTTTTTGACAACTTTTGACAGCTTTCTTAATTTGCCATTTTAGGTAATTTTGCATACATATCTATCTAACCACAAAAAATACTAAATTCCTTCCTACCTCAATGTTGACACTAATTGTCAACTTAGAAATGAAATTAGAAATATGAGCTAAAAAGTATTAAGAAAAAACAATTCTAGAAAATCTTGAAAAATAACTAAAAGCTAATTTTGAGGGCCTAGATGAAAGATTTTGGCCCTGAAAAAGTGTCAAAATGGCCACCAACTAAGCTGGGCTCAATTGACAATCCAAATAACTCCTCATAATGCATCTCTTTGTAAAATCCGAGCCAAAACAAACTTCCGATTCAAAAGTTATGACCTTTGGAAGTCCTTGCATCAAACACTGTACGGGTACATACGAGTTTCTTTTGCACAATGACGAGCTTTTTAAATATGGCGATTTTTTTTAGAAAAATTCAGCAAGTTTTTGGAGCAACACTTGTTTTAAAATTTTGACAAAATTATTTTATGCGGTGGCAAGGGTCTACTTAGATTTGAGCGGCGCTGCCTCCCACCATAGGAAGATGTCGTCTCTGCATGATCCAAGCTCCTTCGCATCAAGTGACAAATACTCTAGAACCACCCTATTTGAATGCTAACCCACCAACCTTGGTCATATCAATGACTAGGGGCCCTCGACTTAGCTCTCGACCCTAGCGATGGTCACCCAAGTGACTAGGGGCTTTATTATTTAGCCCCCTATTTTTCCTTGGAGGACAGATTTGGCAAGTTTTTATAAATCAGGTATAACTTGGGCATTCAATCTCCATTTTTTGTGATCCATATATAGTTGGAAAGCAAGTTCCAAGCCCAATCCAATGGTGAAGGTTATTTTTCCATATTTTTTTCTTGATTTATTCTACAAGCCTCTAAAATCAGATCAAGTTATTTTCACTCAAGAGGTCATAACTTTTGACCTAGTTATCACATTTTCATGATTCAAGTGGCATAAAAAAGTTGATCCAAGCCTCTTCACAAATGTCATGTCCATTTTTCTAAAAAATTAACCAGGTATTTTTTGTTAGATCTCATATTTTCCTTTTTTAGTTCTTTTCTTGGAAAATGTGTAAACAGGTAAAATTTTTGGGATCAAAGGGTAGTTTTATTGCATTGAGGGGGTCTATATTGTTGTATCAATTCATTTCTATACTTTTTCATCATGGATCCAATAAATATTGCTCTACTCACTCCATACAACTACTATGGTTGAAAAAATGGAGACACATTTGAAGAAATCATGGCTATAGAGTGACCATGGGTACAAAACTTGATTTTACAGGAGTTGTTGAGAAGAGAAAGTGATTTGACACGTGTGATGAGGATTTTGGTACACTATGCATGTCTATGTATCCTGATCTTCTCTTTCATTTTGAATTTTACACCACACTCAATCAAATCTAGAATCAATTGGAGTCCTTGTTTGGGAAGTAAGATACTTTGAGAGGATTCTAGTTGGAGAATGAGCTTATCGGCTTGACTCTTCAAGATTTTGATAGCATCTAGGAATTATTCACCAAAATCAAGTCTCTTAGATTGTAGTTGACATAGTGTGGTATTTAGAAAGATGACACTCAATTGATTCTCTCCATCCTTGCTAAGATTGGTCCTGATTATTGTTTCTACCTTTATGCCACTAGAGATGCACTTGGTCCAGATTCACTATGCTTTCACTTGATTTTTCTATATCACTGACTCAGGAGCAAGAAAAGTTGGTACAAACGGGCTCATTGAAATATTTCAAATCATGGGCTCTTATTGCATCACCAGACTCTAGAGATTCAAAGGCTTCAAATAGAAAATGCAACAAACAAAAAAAAAAGGATTCCAAGTCACATGAGTAAGTAAATAATTCACATTCACATGAGACATTTGATTCTTTTTCATCTTGTAAAGGGGACTCATCTAAGAAGGATCAACCAAAATGTGCATATTTCCAAAAGATAGGACACGATGAACATCAATGTTATACAAAGAAAATTGATGACCTAAAGCATCTTCTACAAAAGAATTATATTTAGTTGTTTTCATCCTCTTCTTCCACTTCCAAACCTTTACAATTAAGGTTAGCCACCATGACACATGGATTAGCCAAGATGAAAGGTCATGCTCTCTTTGTATCCACCAATCTACTATCCAACAGATGGTTGTATCTTTGGATATGTTCTCTTCATATGAGCCTTGTACATTACCACATATTTTGATGGGGAATAAAATTATATGAGTGTTACTGGGAAAGGATCCATAGATGTTGATGATGGAACATTTCATGATGTACTTTGTGTCCCTTCGTTATCTTCTAGGATAAGATGACATTAACCTTGCAATCCTATGTCATTTATATGTCTCTATGTTCTTTGGTGTGTTCTAGGGGACATGAGAGAAAATCATTAAATTTTGACTTGTTATAATTATATTTTAAAGAGCATTTAATTTTGGTGGAGGTTACATATAAAAAATGGATAAGACATCTTTCTTAGACATCCATATTGGGATTTGAAAGGTCTTGGATGGGGTGCCCAATATTGGAGAAGAAAAGGTGTTTGCTGGTGTTCCATTGATAAGTGGAAAGGTCATCAGAGCATCTAGAAAGTTAGGAGTTGGATAGGCTATGGGTTAGACACCCATGTTGAAGCCTTGTAATTTCCATTTGATAGTTTATTACCTTTTTGTTGTCCAAGAAGGAGGCGAGGGTTTTTTCAGGTGGTTTTGTACCTCTTGTTTTGGTTTACCATTCGTAATTTTACCCCCCACAAGTTCTATAAATTGGAGCCATGAGATGGTAATTTCATGTCGATTTCTTGTGGATAACAGGGTGTTACTTGGTTGATAAGAGATCAGTAGTGGAGTGTATTATTTCTTACTCTCATTCGAAAATTAATAATATACTTGCCCTCTTTTCTTGTGTGGAGTTTTTTTGAAAGGGTTTGTCCACATAAATTTGGTGCCATATTTTGTTTTCTAATTTTTATATTGTGATGTATGCTACAATAAAATGTTTAAATCTGATTTTCAGATCTAAATTCACTTGTATAAGTTCATATTGTAGCTTTCCTTTACCTTTTTTTCAACATTTGGTATTAGAGCTAATGGTTCTGTTGAGAAGGAGATGCCTTTCTCTTAAGTGTTGGATGTTTTTTTGGCTACGGTGGGAGCTTTTGTCTTATGGTGTTTTGTTGAAGAGAGAGATCAGTGGTTTCTAATTTCACAAGAGTAAACCAGCTACAATGTTTCATGAAGATTGAAAAAAGTTATATAAGAAGGCGTGAGGAATCATACGGTTGTGTCTCACGGATTTCGTCCTTTTTCAATGTCTCCACAGAAGACACCACATAAGAGTTGTGAAAGAGCATAGGTGATATTTATCAAACTAAAAGTTTGTCTAACAAGTTGTAACTCAAAATATGGTTATATTAATTAAAAATGAAAGATGGTGATTCTATTGAATACCATTTAAATTCTTTTAATTTGTTTATAAGTCAACTTGCATAAGTAGATGTTAAATTAGAAGATGAAGATAAATGTATCTTGTTTCTTTATTCTTTGCCTAAATCTTGGGAAAATCTAATTATTACCATAAGTAGTGGTAATGCAGAGCCAAATATGGACAACATGATTTCCATACTTATATTAGAGGAGATGAAGAGAAAGTCTATGAATGTTGGCTCCCAAGATGCCTTACATGTGCAAGGAAGTTCTAAAGAGAAAGGGCCTAAAGAGGATAAAAATATTGATAAGTATAAAGGATATTCTAGACCCCTACAAAGGGTAGAGTAAAGTTTTGGAATTGTGGCGGAAGAGGGGCATGTGAAGGAGTGTAAGAACAAAAAAACTAATGTTGATTCCTCCATGGAAAAGTCCTCCGATGATAATTCTGATGCTTTGTTTAGCTAACTCTATTAGTAATGATGTTTGGCTTATCGATTTAGGTTGTTCCTACCATGAATCCTCACAAGGAGTGGTTTACTACTTATAAAACATATGATGGAGGAGATGTTTTACTTGGTGATAACAACACTAAGGAGATATTTGGTAAGGGAAAGGTAAAATTTTGTTTCAATGATGAGAGGATTAAATATCTTGATGATTTTTTGCATATTCCAAGGCTTGCAAGAAATTTACTTTCAGTATCCAAGTTGGTTGATAGTATTTTTTATTATTTTGTTGGAAAAAATAATTTCTGTGAGCATTGTGTGTTTGGTAAATAGAATAGATCTTCATTTCCTAATGAAACTAATAAGGAAAAGAGATTATAAGAGATCACTCATTCAGATGTATGTGGACTAGTGGATGTTGACTCTTTGGGAAAATCTTGAGATTATGTCTCTTTCATTGATGATGTCTCAAGATACGCTTGAATTTATTTTATGTATTCTAAAACTAAAGTTTTCACCAAGTTTAAGGAATTCAAGACCTTAGTGTAGAAGCAATCAGATTATAAGATAAAAGTGTTGAGATCTAGAAATGAGGGTAAATATTGTTCCAAGGAATTTGATGAGTTATGTAAGCATGCATATATTGTTTGATAAAATACTACTCCTTATACTCCTTAAAAAATGGGGTAGCAGAAAGAATGAATTGAACCTTGATGGAAAGAGATAGGAGCATGTTGAGTGGTGCTAATCTTGATAGATTCTTTTGGACAAAAGTGGTTGGTACTACTTGTTATTTGATTAATAGATCTCTTTGTTCAACTCTTGTTGATAAAACTCCTTATGAAGTGTGGATAGGTAGAAGTCCTTTTGTTTCAGACTTAAGGGTCTTTGGTTGTGAGGATTTTGTTCATGTGCCTCAAGAGAAGTGTTCTAAATTGAATCCAAAAGCTCAAAAATACAGCTTTGTTGGTTATGGTGAGAATGTAAAAGGTTATAAGCTTAAGAATCCTCTAACCCGTAAAATAATATTTTCTAAAGACGTGATTTTTAGGTAGTTTAGAGCTTACTTAGGAGATGAACAATCAAATGAGAAAGATAAGACAAAAAAACATAAAGATACACATGTGGAAGAAAAAACATATGAATATGAGGATGGAGAGGAAGAAGAGGGTTTAGAGAGTTCAAAGGATGTGCAAGATGAACACACAAAAGAAGAAGAACAAGTAGTGCCCATTACTCCTACCTTGAGGATATCCACAAGGCAACATAATCTAGCTGACAGGTATAGCCCATCAGATTACCAAATTGTGTATTTTCTTTGTTGAGTACTGACAATGAACCTAGATCTTTCAGGGAGGCTCTCTCTTTGGAGGAAAGTGATTCTTGGTTGCAAGCCATGCAAGAGAAGATGATGGCTTAAATGGATAGTTGTGACACCAAGGATCTTGTTAGTTTTCCCAAAGGAATAAAGCCCATTGGTTGCAAGTGGGTATTTAAAAAGAAATTTAGAGTAGATGGTTGGTTAGAGCAGTACAAGGCCAAATTGGTAGCTAAGGTATACTCCTAGAGAGAGGGAGTTGATTTTGGTGAATTTTTCTCTTCTATTGTTAAATTGACTTCTATCAGATTCATATTATCTATTGCTTCTACTTATGATTTTGAGATAGAGAAAATGGATGTTAAAATTGCTTTCTTGCATGGGGATCTTGATGAGGAAATTTATATGCGACAACCTAATGGTTTTATTGTGAAAGGAAAAGAACAATTGGTTTGCAGATTGAAGAGATCTTTGTATGGTTTGAAATAGTCACCCAAGATTGGTACCATAAGTTTGATGCTTTTGAATTGAAGTTGGGTTTTCTAAGGAGCAAGGGGGATCATCATGTTATGATCAGATTCTAGTTAATGTCTTGTATGTTGATAATATACTATTTATTGGTAACAAAAAGGTAATGATTAGTGAGCTCAAGAAACAAAATTTTGGCACATTTGATATGAAGGACTTGGGGGTTACAAAATATATTCTTGGGATAGATATCAACAGAGATCGGGGTCACATAAATATTTGGTTAAGTCAGAGTAAGTATGTTGATACCATTTTATAGAGGTTTAATATGCATAACTGTAAGCCAATCAGTATTCCATTTCCAGTTGCTACTAAGTTGAGTTTAGATATATGTTCTAGTTTTGATTATGATTTCGAGGATATGTCTAATTTTCCTTATGCTAATGTTGTTGGTAGTTTGATGTATGCAATGGTTCAAGCACTAGACTAGATATAGCCCAAGTAGTGGGAATTCTAGGTAGGTTTATGTGTAACCCTGGTAAAGAGAATTAAACTTTTCTTAAGAGGGTGTTTAGATATTTATGTGTTACTTTAGATTACTATTTGGTTTATCATGGCATTGATGATGTGGTCAAGTCATTGAACATATAGGGGTTTGTTGGTGTAGATTGGGTAGGTGACTTGGATAGTCAAAGGTCTACTAGTGGCTATGTATTTACTTTATTTGGAGGTACAATGAGTTAGATGAGTCAATGTAGCATACAATTGTTGTCCACCATTGAAGAACAATATATGACTACTAAACATGCCTCTAAAGTGGAGGTATGGTTACAAAGACTTGGTAATGGTATTAGTTTTCATTGCAGGACAATGAAGATTGGTTGTGACAGTTAGAGTGCTATTTGTTTGACCAAAAATCCTATGTATCATGTTCGTACTAAGTATGTTGATGTTAAATATCACTTTGTGTGAGAAATGGTTGAGGATGGTATGGTATTGATTGAAAATTTTGACACTTTGGATAATGTTTCAAATTTTCTTACGAATTCAGTGACCACAAATAAGTTCTCTTGGTGTAAGAAGGCCATGGGCCTTGATCACTATACTTGAATTTGTTATTTGTATCTCTTGGATGCAATTACAATGTATAATTTCAAATGGGAGAATGTTAGGATAAGGTGACATTAACCTTGTGATCCTTTTTCATTTATATGTCTAGGTTCTTTGAAATGTGTTCTAGGGGACATGAGAGAAAATCATTAAATTTTGACATGTTATAATTATATTTTAAAGAGGATTTAATTTTAGTGGAGGTTACACATAAGAAATTGATAATACATCTTTGGACTAGGCATCCATATTAGGAGTCGAAAGGTCTTGGATGGGGTGCCCAAGATTGGAGAAGAAAACGTGTTTGTTAGTGTTCCATCTAGGAGTAAAATGTCATCAGAGCATTCAAAAAGTCAGGAGTTGGATAGGCTATGGTTTAGGTGATCATGTTAGAGCCTTGTAATTTCCATTTAATATTTTTTTATTTCTTTTACTTATCCAAGAAGGGGGTGTGGGTTTTTGTAGGTGGTTTTGTACCTCATGTTTTGGTTTACCATTTGTGGTTTTACCTCCCACAAGTTCTATGAATTAGAGCCATTAGATGGTAGTTTCATGTTGAGTTCTTGCAAGTAAAAAGGTGATGTTGGGTTGATTAGAGATCAGTAGTGGAGTGTATTAATATGTACTCTCATTCAAATATTAATAATATATTTTCCCTCTTTTCTTTGTGGAGTTTTTTTCCTGAAAGGGTTTCTCCATGTAAATTTGGTGTCACATTTTGTTTGCTGATTTTAATATTGTGATGTATGTTGCAATCACATGTTTAAATCTGATTTGGTAATCTATTTTTTTGGATTTGAGTTCAATTACATAAGTTCATATTTTATTTTTCTTTCATCTTGTTTGCAATTGCATAAGTTCATATTTTAGTTTTCTTTCACCTTGTTTTCAACACCAATCTTTTTCTCAACTAGTGTTGCATCTAGATGTACCACAAGATTGTGAACTACTAGGGATGGGTCTAATCCAAGTGTATCTTTGTATGACCAAGTAAATATGTTAGTAACATCTTCGAGGATGGAGATAATGTTCCTATTTGGTAGGTTCCAAGTTAGGTACAATAAATGTGTTCTATGGATTAGTCTATATTCCAAGATTTACCTCTTATGTGTCTTCAACTAGAATTGTTGATTAGTCTTGCCACAATAAGAATGCTAGTGGTAGGTCAAGTTCCTCATTGATAGACACTATAAAGATGTTTTCATTGAACACATTATGGATGATGAAAATGTGAATTATATAAAATATGAACAATATAATGAAGCACCAAATTCACACTCAACAATCACTCAGTAAAGCTGAAGATCAATGAACAAAATTGAAATAATATACAATTATACCATAATAAAGACCTTGATTTGTTCCATTTTTATTTGATAGTATCTTGAATGCTTGATATGTGAGTTTCTCTTCAAAATAACATAACCATGATAGCACAAAGATAGTATGATAGCATGAAATTGCAATAATCAAAGATAGATAGATATGATAGCCAAGATGATAATAGATAATTATATTGAAACTTGCCAAGATAATGATAATTCTTGCTTGCTTGTGATCTAGATATTGAGCTCTTGATAATGTACTCTAGGAGATATGAATTAATGAAGGATTTTATTTATATGCTTTGCTTGATATTTGATCAATGGTGGAGATTAATTAGAAATATCAATAGATAAGAAAAATTGAGATAGAATATGTGCTATAACTTAGTAAATAAATAAGATTAAATAAAATAAATAATTTTATTTAATTCATGCGAGTATAGTTGGGGAAATAAATAATTTATTAATTTAATTTATTTATTTTGGAGGGAAAGATAATTTAAATATAAATAAATTGTTTTAATTTATTTAACTATTAAGAGGAGTGTTAGCTAATTAAATTATTTTAAAAATTATTTTATAGTGGACCAAAGATGATTTTAATTTGATTTTAATTAATGTTGGAGGGAAAATGATAAAATGATGAATTAATCAAATAACTCAAACTTATTTAATTGGTGTGGATATGATAAAAATAAGATAATTAAATAATTAAAAATATTTAATTATTAAAAATGAAAAGAGGGGATATTAGCTTAATTAAATAATTAAAAATTATTTAATTAATATGGACAAAAGAATTGATAAGACATTATTAAAATGATAGATTAAAATGCATTAGTAATTTTTAGGTGTCTATATTTTTCTCCTCTTTGAGACAATTCATTTTATAGCTTTGTTTCAAAGAATTTAGATTGGTGTGAAAAAAATTCTATTGGTGACGTGCCTTAGTGTGCCCCAATGTATCAAGGAAGGAGGTAGGATGCCCAATCAAGAGATTAGTTAGAAAATAAATAAATTTTTAGTCAATCTTTTAATAGAAAGGATAGGCTAGGTATATAAAGAAACATACAACATGAAAAAAGGATAATGAGATAAAAGATCATGGAAAGGAGCTAAGGCTAGAGGGAAGAAGTAGGGTTTAAAAGGGCTACAAATAGGCATGGAAAGAGACAGTTCACCTTATTTACAAAACCTAATAAATCCATAGCCTTAAGAGCATCTAGAGTAAAGCACTCAATGAAATGACAAGCATTATGAGGAGCATTCATCGAGTGGAGTATGTGCAGATCTTCGAGCGACCAATCGATGCAAGAAAAATGGTAAGTGCTTAAAATCTAGGTCCTTAAGGGTATCTATAGGTACATTTATGAGGGGTGGAACTAGGTTTTTATCAAAAGCATAAAACAAGATAGAAATACGCAAATGATAGATAGTGTCATGCATTTGATGCACTATCATGCATCTTAAGTGATGCTATGCAAATGATGTGCTATCATGCATTTGAAAGGAAATGCCACACATTTTATAAAAATATACAATTGATTTTACCACAATATAAATGCTGAAAAATTACTTGTGCATTTGATAAAATCACACAATTGATAGAAAATTCCATGCATTTGATGAGAAAATATGCAAATGATTAGTAATGTAGTATAATTAGTAGTGTTGTGCAAATAATGGAAAATGAGGCACATCTAATAAAGTTGTGAAATGAGAGACAATGCTACACATTTGATACAAAACTAGAATGGGATAGTTTGAATAAAGCTAATTTTATGAATGCAATGGTTGCAAGATGATCTGGATTGAGTAATGTCATGAAAGTGATACCCAATGACTATGATGTTTAGGAGCCAAATGACAGAGGATGAGGAGGATTTCTTAAGAGAAATGGTCTAATGGTACATCACTTATGTGATCTAGATTAGGGCTAACCTTGCCATGATGACCACACTAGTAGAGTAATGGCACAATGAGCATAACACCTTCATCTTATTGATCTTGGAGAGATTACCATCACCTTGGAGGATGTATGAAGGATCCTATGAATTTTGTTCCAAGGGGAGAGAATATTCTACAACATAGAATCAAGGGAGAGTTCCTTGAGTAGGATATTCCTAACAAATAACCTTGGGATAGAGGATGGGGAGATAGACCTTAGAGCAGCCATGGATAGATTCGATAGGTTGGCTATTCTACTGGCAAGAATGATTAGCAGAGTATTAGTACTAGATCATTGCTCTAAGGGAATTTTTGTTGGTTGAGGGAGGGTTTTGGAGAGATTGCTAGAGGATAACACTAGTTTTGTATAGGGTCCATACGTACTTGCCCACCTATATCATGGTATGCACAAAGTAGTCTACAAATATCGAGCTAGCCTATCATGCAAAGTCACTTTGTTACATATATGGGCATGGAAGCATATTGCAGTGACATAACCAGTGACATACAAAGTGCAAGGGATTGGATTCCCTTATGTATATATCTATGTATCCATGTGACACACATGAGATTGGGTGATCTAAGTTACTCAAGGTAAGCACTAGATGACTTAGATTTAATTACATGGATGCCATGGAGATATTGTGAGGCCTTAAAGGATGATGTAGAGGAACTACCCTATTGTAGAAAGCCTAGATACTTGATTGGGAGGACAATGCACATTATTGAGAGGTACATGCTTGAGCATGTATGCGACAATTTAGATATGTTGAGAAGTTGTTGAGATGATTTAGCATTGTTGTCATGTTGGCATATGGCTTTTGGTGTTGTCATTGATGGCAACCTAAGTCATTGATCCGGTCCACACTTCAGTATTTGTCCATACCGAAAGACAAAGTGAAGAACAGGTATTCGACTGAAGTTAGTTTGTCGATCCATATGCATTACGATCATCAGTTTGAGTTGTGGATCTTAGGGAAGGTCGTTGGGTATCTGGAATATCTTATTCTTGATTTTTTTTCCATCGCATCAATTCGTGTACGAGTTAGGAGATCCGGTTAATTGATTTTTTGTTTAACAGTGCTAGAAGGCCGACTAAGTGAATGTGGCGTGTTGCAGATGTTCGAGGTGAAATTGTTTGAAGTATTTCAGGTTTGAGGATTTTTTTTTGGGTCCTTACTATGTTGTGGCCGAGTTTGGATGGTGCGCATTGAAAATAATTTGAGATTTGGGCCGACCGTTGGAAAATATTTTATGTTTTATTGAAGCCGACATATGGTTGATTAAATATTTAGTTGCAGATATATATAAGTGATCAATTATATCATTTTGGTGTGTGTTCAAAGTGTGTTGATGTATATTGAAAATATCAGAAGGGTTGTAGAGTGATTATGCATAGTTTCACTTGTGCATAAAAGGATTTTGTGATGCAAGTTGAAGAAGAGCAGAGCAAAATCTAACAGAAGGTCAAGAATTTGATTGATGAGCTTAACCGAAGCTATTCTCAGGCATTTGTAGATGCCATTTCATAGTTCACCACTCTTATTGTCTTTTGACATTAATTGTAAGGTAGTGAGCCTTTCTGTTTTTGAGCAGTGAGCTTTAGGTAGTGCGCCTGAATGCAAGTGCATTCCCATATTTGTAAAACACTTATATTTGAGTACTCAAATTGTGGATTGACCTCCACCGTGGTTTTTCCCCTAACAGGGTTTCCATGTAAAAATCCTTGTGTTATGGTGTTGTGGATGATTGCTTTATGTGTTTGTATATTTCTCTTGGTTGAATGTTATAAGTGATTTAAAGATCAGATTAATAAAGTTAAATTTTGTAGAACACTGATTCACCCCCCTCTCAGTGTTCCCTGATTCCAACATGTCATTAATGTCAAAAAATGGGATCCAGAAGGTTGTGCTCTAAATGATATATAGAAATGATCTATCCTATCAAATTTTATGATGTTATGTAGTATGGATGTTATCTTTGATCCAGATATGGCAGTACTTCTTTTTGGGACATTCGTCCAAAAGACAGTTAATGCAGAATAATGAAGTCTAATCTTTTGATGTTGGCTGATGTGCTTAAAGCTTACTCCGAGTAACCTTGCTATCTGGACATTCATGTAGCATGTTACAATTTTTGGTATGTTAAATTGTGTTTCTCCAGTTGATACTGAAATTGATGATAATCAAGATTTGGTCTTGGTTGTGGCATTCCCATCGGCTTTGGAATATATTTCATGTAGTTCAAAGTTTGCTATCTTTTGATAATTATGTGATGTAATGAACCCATCTCATGTATGACCTATTTATGGGTCCCTTGGTAATGTGGTAAGAAGATCTTTATGTGCGACCTATCTTTTGGGTCTGGTACTAGTGTGCAAGGCCTTATTGAATATTTCAAGGTTGTTCCTCATGCCGACATGTTTTGTGGTGATCTAAATTCAAATTGTGTTTGGCCAACTTATAAGACTATGAAGACATTATGTCTAGCTGACCTAGGATATTACGAAGGCATGTAATGGTATAAGTAAAAGTTATTTTTGTTCGATGGAACAAGAAGTGTGGAGTATGGTGTGTGCGAACAGATACAAGGGTGCAAAGGAAGAAGTAATTTGATTTGTAGAGGTTGTGCAAGGAAGATGTGCAAAAATTTCTTGACCGGATCTGCTGCAAAGAGATATTGTGCTCTTAACCAGAATTGAATTCATGCATATGTAGATGCAACTTGATCAGTTCACTTTTGTCAGTGAGACTATTTTGTAATCAATTGTATTAATCGGGCAATGATCCCACCGACAGTGAGCCTTACCTACAGTGAGCATTTTGGCAGTGAGCCTTTTTAAAAATCACCTTAATTAGTGTCACCTTAATTGGTGTTCTATAATTGAGAATTGGCGTTCTCTGTGGTTTTTCCCTTCTTGGGTTTCCACGTAAATTCTGGTGTTCATTGTGCATGGTGTTGTTGTGTGCATTCATGTTCATATCTGCTTGATTAGTTTCTAATTGATATAAGCCTACTCCGGATTAATTAAAGAACAAAAATTGTTTTATGATAACTTATTCACCCCCCCTCTCAGTTATTTGGACTGTTCAATAGCATAGAGGTTAGTTCAACCTATTGGAGAGGAAATGTTTATGAGGACACAATAGATCATAGACTGGGGGTTGGTGATATCCCCAAAGATAACAATTATAGAATTTGAGGGGTTGAGATCAATGTGATGGGATCTACAGGTGGATGTGGTGGATGTAGGCACAAATGTTGAGTATGATGCATGGTGGGTGAGGCACAAGACCATACAATTGACAAGAGGATGTATTATTGGGAAGTGGGTGAGAGGAGAAGAGGGAGGATAAAGGTATGATGGAGGAGAGTTGAGTAGGTTGGAGTGAAGGGAGGGAGAGATGGATGGGATAATGGAGATAAAGGTGGATACAAAGTAGGATATGGAAGAGATGATAGAAATAGAGGTGATAATGGAGGAGGAGATAGATGAGGAGATGATGATCCATAGGTATGCTTGAATACAACTAGTGTAGGGGCACCTAGTCAAATTTTGTAAATATGGTCAAATGTGGGATATTTGGGTATTTTGAGTCTTTTTTGGTGTAATAAGGTCACAATAGACCATTTTCAATGTACTTGAGTCTCATGGGGTTAATTTTGGTTCAAGTTATCATTTTGTTGTAAATGTTGCAAAAAGTGTAATGCAATTTTGCATTTTTGATATGTTTTGGAAGTTGAACGGTCATGTGGTTCAAAAAGTGGTTATGTACAATTAGTTTGGTGTTGAAATTTTTTAGATATGTTTGGAAATCTTCAAGGTAGGGTTTTGTTGAAAGTTTTTAGTGTTCAAGCAATACATAAACTTCATTTTTTTTGCAATTTCTAGTGTAAATTTGCTGCTACAGGTGTTGGTACAGCTTCATATAGTCAATAATTGATATAATGTGAATTAGATTTGATGGTGGAATGAGTTAAGAGTGTTTTGGTTTTTATTTGAGTTGATTCCATAAAGTTTGAAGGATTTTATAAGCAAATTACTGAAAGAGGTCTGAAAACCTTAGGTTGGAAGGGTTTGAAAAAGAAAATGGAATAAATAACCATTCCATCAGTGATTTTTTTTGCAAATTAGTGGAATGGATTTAGTTAGGTTTATTTTTAGTTTGGTAGTGATTGTAGATGCAGGGGATGGAGTTAGGGCCCTGTTTGTGCAAGCCCTAGCCTAATATCTCAATGTATTAAGCTAAAATTGATAGGTAGATGTAGGGTTTTGACATTTGACAAGTTTGTAGATGTTCCTAATGATAAAAATTGTTGCTTCAAACCCCATGTGATCTTTCCAAAGTCTGGGAATGAATATTGGTGATTTGGGAAAGCTAAATCACATACCTACTTTGTAAAAGAGGCCTAATTGGGTTTAAGGGCAGCGTAGCAGTTCTTTTTTGAAGGAGATGTTCTAAAATAATTATATGCATGATTTGGATATGTCTAAAAGGGGCATAAAGGGTATCTTAAATGGTGATTGGTTCTTGGGTTTGAGGCCTTCTCTAAAAGATATGCTCAAATTTCATTGTTTGATGTGCTACAAGCGAAATTGAGGAAATTGTGGGAAAACACCAAGTTAGGGTCTTCAAAGTGAAAAAGTTGTTCAAAATTAATTGAATTGTGATTGATTTGAAAAAATACTCCTTTCTCTACATCAAATTGGTATCAGAGCATAGGTTTTGATCTTCTGAAGGAAAAAGGTTGAAGTTTGAAGAAGGAAAAGTTGCAAATTGAAGGAACAAGATGCCTCCAAAGGGTAGTGTAGTCATTGATAGAGAAATAAGGATGATGGAGTCTCAAAAAATTGTTTTAGCTAGAATTCTAGCATTGGAAACAAACCAAAGAAGAGGTAAGGCCACTGAAGAGGACAGTAACTGAGAGGAAGAGGAAAAGGGTGAGAATGAAAACCCTCAAAGAGGAGTCCAAGGTGGTGATGATGAGTTGGACACTAATGAAATAAGGATGGTTAAGATGTTGAAGGTTGTGAGAGGAGAGACTACTGAAGTGAAAATGGAATTTCCCATGTATAGTGGGAAAATGGATAGTGAAGAAGTATTGGATTGGATAGATGCACTAGACAATTCTTTGAATACAAGGAGGTAGCAGAAGAACAAAAGGTAAAGTTTGCAAAAACTAAACTGAAAGGCCTTGCCCTAACTTGGTGGAACTATATATAGGAAGAGAGAGTGAAGAAGGGTAAAACAAAAATAAATTAATGGGATAAGATGGTATCTAAGGTTAAGAGCCGATTCTTGCTTGGTGACCATGCAATTCAAACATTTAGGAAGTTGCAAAACTTAAAGCAAAATGAGATGGATGTTATGGCCTACACAAAGGAGTTTCATAAATTGAGCCTTAGAGTAGGTCATGTTGAAGATGGAGTTTAAAAGATAGCAAGGTATATGAATGGGCTAAGGTTCAATATTCAAGATGAATTGAGTCTTGCCACCCCTAGAATGCTGGAAGAGTGCTTCCAATTGGCTGTTAGGGCGGAAGAGAAATTGAAAAGAAGGTAGGAAAAACAAAGTAGAGGCAGAGGAAAGAACTTCAGGGGCAGATGATCCTTTGGTGGAAGAGGACAAACAAAAAAATCACAAGGTGAGTCAAGTGGCAATCAAGAACAAGGCTCAGATTCAAGAGGTGGATTCAAAAGTAGAAGACCTAATGGTAGAGGTAGATTTGGAGGACAAGGTAGAGGTTCAAACATCTTTTCAAGGAGATGCTATCAATGCAACCAATTTGGCCACCAAGCACAAAAGTGCCCAGAGAAACAACCTTCAATATCACATGGAGGTGAAAGGAGAACACATTTGGTGCAAGAGGAAGATTGTGAGAGTGTTAACTCTCCTTCTCAACATGCTACTCCATAGGTTGGAGAAAATATGATGATGAGAAGAACACTACTCAAGGTTTTTGTGGTCAAGGAGCCTCCACAAAGAAATTCCTTGTTCAAAACCACTTGCAAATCACAAGGCAAGGTATGCAAGGTTGTTGTAGATTCCAGTTCAACTGATAATTTAGTTTCTTTGGAGATGGTTGAAAAATTAAAGATGAAAAGGATTCCACACCCCACACCTGATAAAGTTTCTTGGTTGAATAAGGGTCAACAAGTCTTGGTTAATGAACAAACATGGGTTGAGTTTAACATTGGGGGGTATAAAGACAAGATTTTGTGTGACATCGTCCCAATGGATGTTTGTCACTTACTGCTAGGAAGACCCTAGCAGTATGACAAAAAATCCAAGCATGATGGGCAGAAAAATGCATATGTAATTGAAAAAGATGGAGTCTCTTTTACCCTCACCCTTTTGCAAGATGAAAATGTAGATACTCAGGTTGGGTCAAGTGTCATGTTGGTTGGGGAGAAATAATTCTTGAAAACCATGAAAGAGGAAGGTGGTCAAGGGTATGGGATCATAATCAAACTCAAAACTGTTATGATATTAACAAAACTTGAATATTTGCCCAAAGAAGTGCAAACTTTGTTGAATAAGTATCAAGACATAGTTGTTGATGAACTCCCTAGTTCTTTGCCACCCATCAGGGATGTGAGCCACCACATGACTTTATACTAGGTGCAAACTTACCCAATAAGGATGCATACAAGATGAATCCTCAACAAAATGAAGAGATAAGGAAACAAATACAAGAATTGCTAGATAAGGGTCTCATAAGGGAAAGTTTAAGTCCATGTGTTGTCCCTACTATGTTGGCACCTAAAAATGGCGGGGATTGGAGAATGTGCACCGATTCAAGGGAAATCAACAAAATCACTATAAGGTATAGGTTCCCAATACCTAGAATGGAGGATTTGATGGACTGTTTAGGAGGAGCTTGTTACTTTTCAAAAATTGACCTCAAAAGTGGCTATCATTAGATTAGAATAAGAGAAGGGGATGAGTGGAAAAATGCTTTTAAAACCAATGAGGGGCTGCATGAATGGATGGTAATTCCTTTTGGGCTTTCAAATGCACCAAACACATTTATGAGACTAATGAATGAAGTTTTGAAGCCTTTCATAGGAATTTTTTGTTGTTGTGTACTTGGATGACATTCTTGTGTTTAGCAAGACTAAATAGGAACACTTGCATCATTTGGACATGGTGTTGAAGAGGCTGAATGAAGAAAAGTTGATGATTAACTTGAAAAAGTGTGAATTCATGAAGGAAGATTTGGTATACCTTGGTTTTGTGATTCTAAAGGCACTTTGAAGATGGACCCCAACAAGGTAGAAGCCATTTTAAACTGGCCTACTCCAAAATTAGTTAGTGAGGTAAAAAGCTTCCACGGTCTTGCTAGTTTCTATAGAAAATTTGTAAGGAATTTAAGTCATATTTGTTCTCCCATCATTGATACCATAAAAGGGGATAAAAGGAAGAGGTTCATGTGGTTTGATGAGGCAGAAAGAAGCTTTCAAATCCTGAAACAAAAGATAGCCTAACAACCCATCCTAGCATTTCCTGATTTCAAAAAGGTGTTCACTATAGAATGTGATGCAAGTGGGTATGCAATTGGTGTATTTTTGAGTCAAGAGGGAAAACCTGTAGCATTTTTCAGTGAGAAACTTAATGAGGCCAAGAAAAAGTACTCTTCTTATGATTTAGAATTGTATGTAATGGTTCAAGCATTGAAAAAGTGGAGACACTATCTCCTTCCAAAGGAATTTGTTGTTTTTAATGACAATCATGCTTTGAGTTTCTTGAACAACCAAGACAAACTTAGCCACAGGCATGTGAAGTGGGTGGAGTACCTACAAAGCTATACTTTCAACATAAAACACAAAAAAGGATAGTCAAATAAGGTGGTGGATGCTTTGAGCAGAAGACAAATTTTGGTGCAAGAAATTCAACTTCAAAGTGTGGGTATTGAGGCATTGAAAGGTATGCATGAAGGAGATGATGATTTCAAGGATGTGTATGCTATTTGTAATCAGTTTGATGGTGCTTTCCATGAAGAATATTTTGATTTCCTATTGCAAGATGGTTTGTTGTTTAAGGGTGCTCAGTTGTGTATTCCTAAGTGCTTCATGAGGACAAATCTGATTAAGGAGAAGCATTGTGGTAGCTTAGGGGGTCATTTTTCTATGGATAAAACATTGGAGCAAGCAAGAAGATATTGCCATTGGCCAAAAATGCAAAATGGTCCATTAGAAAATTTGTTGAGAATTGTGTAGTTTGTCAAAAAGCAAAGGGTTCAAGCACTAATGCAGGTCTTTACCAGCCTTTTCCAATTCCTAATAGGCCATGGGAATCCATCAACATGGATTTTGTCTTAGGACTACCTAAAACTCAAAGGGGATTTGACAATGTGTTTGTTGTTGATAGATTTAGCAAAATGGCTCATTTCATACCATGCAAATGTACAAATGATGCTTCATATATTGCTGGATTATTTTTCAAGGAAGTAGTGAGAATTCATGGATTACCACTGAACATTGTGTCTGACAGGGATAGCAAGTTTGTAGGTCACTTTTGGAGGACTCTTTGGAAGAAATTGGGAGCCAATTTGAAATTTAGCTCTGCTTATCACCCACAAATAGATGGGAAGACTAAAGTTGTCAATAGGAGTCTTGGAAACCTTCTTATATGTTTGAAAAAAGAGCATTCACAACAATGGGATCTCATTCTTCCACAAGATGAGTTTGCCTATAATGACTCGGTCAATAGAAGTGTTGGAAAGAGCCCATTTGAGATAGTCTATGGATTAAAGCCAAGGGGAGTCTTTGAACTCAAAGGTTTGAGTGGTATGGAGAAAATAAGTGCTGAGGGTGAAGAGTTTGTAGTAGCAATGAAGGATATTCATCATCAAGTGAAAGAAAATCTTCAAAAGAGTGTGGAGAAGTATAAGCGACATGCAAATTTGAAGAGAAGAGATGTTCAATTCAAAGTGGGAGACTTGGTCCTAACACATTTGAAGAAAGAAAGGCTACCAAAGGGGAAATACACAAAGCTACAAATGAAAAAGATTGGGCCATGCAATGGTCCACAAATTTGGTGCAAATGCCTATGAGATAGAACTCCCTCCTAGAGTTGCTATCTCTCCAATCTTTAATGTTTCTGACCTTTATCCTTTCAAAGGATCTGTGGTTGCAGGTGATGATGCAGGTACCTCAGAAGTTCAAGATGAAGATTGGGTCAAGGACCTAACACTAAGTCAACCTTTGAAGCTTGAGAGCATTTTGGACACAAAGGAGGTGAAGAGAACAAGACATAAAGTGTACAATGAATATCTAGTCAAATTGCAAGGCCTCCCTCATAAAGATTCAACATGGATGAGAAATGAGGACATTAAAAGACATGGCACAATATTCCAACAACTGATCTCAGGTGGAGCCTGAGATTTTTTTCTCCCCGGGTGTATGATGCAGGGGCACCTAGTCAAATTTTGTAAATATGGTCAATTGTGGGATCTTTGGGTGTTTTGAGTCTTGTTTGGTGTAACAAGGTCACAATAGACCATTTTCAATGTACTTGAGTCTCATGGGGTCAGTTTTGGTTCAAGTCGTCATTTTGTTGCAAAAAGTGTAATGCAATTTTGCATTTTTGTCATGTTTTGGAAGTTGAACGGTCATGTGGTTCAAAAAGTGGTTATGAACTATTGGTTTGGTGTTGAACAAGTTTAAATATGTCTGGAAAAATTTGAGGTAGGGTTCTATTGAAAGTTCTTGTGTTCAAGAAATAAAGAAACTTCATTTTTGTGTAATTTCTAGTGTAAATTTGTTGCTACAGGCATTGGCACAGCTTCGTACAATCAATAATTGATATAATGTGAATTGGATTTGATGGTTGAATGAGTTAAGAGTGTTTTGGTTTTGATTTGAGTTGATTCCATAAAGTTTGAAGGATTTTATAAGAAAATTACTGAAAGAATTATGAAAACCCTAGGTTGGAAGGGTTTGAACAAGAAAATGGAATAAATAACCATTCCACCAATGAAAACTTCTGCAAATCAATGGAATGGCTTTAGTTAGGGTGGTTTTTAGTTTGGTAGTGATTTTAGATGCAGGGGATGGAGTTAGGGACCTGTTCGTGCAAGCCCTAGCCTAATATCTCAATGTATTAGGCTATAATTCATAGGTAGAGGTAGGGTTTTGACATTTGGTGAGTTTGCAGATGTTCCTAATGATAAAAACTATTGTTTCAAACCCCATGTGATATGTCCATTGGGAATGAAGATTGGTGATTTGGGAAAGGTAAATTACATACTTGCTTTATAAAAGAGGCCTAATTGGGCTGAAGGGTAGCGTAGCAGTCCATTTTTGAATTAGATGTTCTGAAATAAGTATATGCACAATTTGGATATGTCTAAGAGGGGAATAAAGGGTATCTTAAATGGTGACTAATTCTTGGTTTGAGGCCTTCTCTAAAAGATATGCTCAAATTTCACTGTTTTATGTGCTACAAACAAAATTGAGGAAATTGTGGGAAAACACCAAGTTAGTGTCTTCAAAGTGAAAAGGTTGTTCAAAATTGATTGAATTGTGATTGATTTGACAAAATCCTCCCTATTCTACATCAGCAACCTTATCAAAGTGGGATGAAACTCAGAGGAAGAGATTTAAGGCCATTGGTGACAAATACAAGGCATAGATCAAAAGAGATATCATCTAGGTATAACTAGATCAATATACTACTGAGAGGGATGGGATACATGTGTAGCTAGCCTAGGTGATAGGGAAGAGGGATGGTCTAAGTATGGAATGGGATCTCGAGGATTTGGAGATAGAGAGTAGAAGGAACACTTCAAAGGATTAGAGATACAAATCGAGGACCTTTAAGTCCAATTGTGATGGAGATCACAAGATCTACACAAGAGGATTTATATTATAGATCCTTATATGAGAGATCAATGCCTCTAGAGTAGCAAGCACTCAAATTTGTTTTCAGAGTTGGTCCGAGAGGAAATCACACAAGTTAGTGATTCAAGGTACGATGGGGCCACTACTAGTACAACCACCACTAGTGTTAATAGGGCCATCCACACCTAGCATATTTTGAGCCATCACCACTTGGTCATTTTTAAGGGAGGAAACACATCTTAGCACTATGTACCTAGGATTTTTGTAAACTCAGATTATTTTGGCCTATGATCTATGTGTTACCCAATTTTCACCTCTGGGCTCAATCAGGCAGGTAACCTATGTTTTCGAGTGCTCATGAAGGCCAGCTAGATGAATGGTTTCATCTGGGTTACTTTTTCTAACTTGTTTTCTTCTTGTGCAGCTGCGAGGGGAAGGTTATGTTTTAAAAATTCCGCACATGGATTAAATGTGCAAGTGTTCAGTTTTGGGTTGGTCTTCATCTTGTGTCCTTGCCTTGTTTTTTCCTCTCTTCTGTTTAGTTTTCTTTTAGTTTTCTTCATGCCTTTTTCCCTTTATTCTGTCGGGGGTGGAACTAAACCAGAACCGAACCTGGAACTTTTCCAAAAGTTCCAGTTTCTGTTTTTGTTCCGGTTCCAGTTCCGGTTCCGCGCTTTTGTGTGTTTGTTTTCTTTTTGACCTTGTGTTTGACCGTGGGGTGGTTTCCTTTTCATCTTGTCCTTGCCCTGTTTTCCCGTTTTCCTTTGTTTTGTCAGACCCGGGACGGGGACCGGAACCGAACCTGGAACTTTTCCAAAAGTTCCAGTTCCTGTTTCTGTTCCGATTCCGCCGGGCTTGTTCATTTGTCTTACCTTTGTTCTCTTTTCTGTGGTCGGGGGGTGTTTCCTCCCCTTCTTTTCCTTCCTTTTTCGTCCCTTTTTCGTCATCTTTGCATGTTGTTGGAGGTGGGTTTGGGACGGAATCCTAACTTGAAACTTGATGAAAGTTTCAGTGTCAGATTTGTTTCCGACCCCGCCCCACTGTGTCCGATCCCGTTATGTTTTGGCGTCCTTGGGTCTTTGTTTTTTTGTGTGCCTTGGGTTTTATTTTCCTTAGGCACTTTTCTTCATTTTGCCAGACTTGGGATCGGAACTGAAACCGAGCTTGGAACTTTTCCAAAAGTTCCAGTTCCTGTTTCTGTTCCAATTCCGATCCCAATTCCGCCCTTCTTTTCTTTGCTTTTTCGTTGCTTGTGGTTGGGGGATGTCTCCTCCTCTTTGTTCTTCCTTGTGTTTTCTCTCTTCCTTCTTGCTTTGTTTTGTCAGGGGTGGGATCATAATGGAATCCGAACTTGAAACTTCAGAAAAGTTTCAGGTCCGGATTTGGTTCCGGTTCCGGTTTCGCCTTCTCTTATGTTTGGTCCCCCTCCGACCCCGATCCCAGTTCCGGTTCCATCTTGGCCCCCCCCACCAGTTTTGAAAGGACTCAGCGAAAGGTTTGGTCTCGCCGTAACGTCTTGCCGATAGCGATGGATCTGGTTCCGGTTCCGTGAACTGTTTGGTTTTCATCCCAACTGTGACTCCACCAAGGATCCAAGCTCGGGAAACATTGAAGGGGTCGCTATGAGGTCTCGCCGACCCGAAGAGGTCTTTCCGAAATGAAGGGAGCTCGGAGCAAAAGAAAGGAGATCGGTAGGACTCTTGGCATTCGCTGTAAAGTCTTGCCGGCTAGGAGAGTCTTTCCAATGGTTTTTTGTGATATCAATATAGCTCTGACTGGTCGCCATGAGGTCTTGTCGATCGTCATATATCTTGCCGAATGAAATAGGCATGTCGGTATGACACATCAAACCCGCTGCGACCTCTTGACGACCGTTGTTTGTCTTGCCGAAAGCTACCGAAGGGAATAAGCGCATCGGGCAGACACGGTTAGTGTCTCACCGACATGCAATTCTAAGGAGGCAACCTTTTGACCGTCTTGGAATCTGCATGGCACGGGTTTCAACCAACCAGAAGGGCTAGGGAAAATCACGGGCAGTTTGACTGTTTGACTTCCCTGTAAAGAATGATCGACAGAATGTGCGGCATGGATCACTCGATGAAGCAATGACGTTTGAATCTGATAGGGTAAATCTGATGTTGCTTCTCGAAGGGGGTCAACTTGTTGAAAGATTTGGAGCAAGAAGAAATCCAAAGAGGAGGAGGCCACGAGTCACAATAACAGTTGGGATGTCGGCTGGTAAAGGTGGGTCGACATTAATGACCATGCCGCAGAGCATTCAAAGCGGCCCTGACGAGCTCTCAGGTTGGACAAAGGGCTTGGAGTTAATGCGATCATTGTAAAAGATTTGAAGGCCATGCCTAGGAGCGAGCTTTCACCGACGCAAACAGGGTATGCACATTTAATGCTTCATTAACTTCATTCCAAAGTGCTTCTAGGGGCCAACGTGTCCAGGCGTCGACTCATTTTTTGTAAACCCTAAGGCAATACACTCTTGGTTTTCTCGAAGGTATATATGGCATTTTTTCCTTTTTTGTAAAGTAGTTCTTGGTTAGGAGATTGCTGAAAGAGCATTATTCAGACTTTGTAACTCATTTTCATGAATACTATAGATTTGTAACACAGAGACTCCTTATTTTCTCAATAGAAAGTCATTTCCTTCACAGATTTTCTTTGTTGTTTTAGTGACTGGTTGTGAGTTACATGATAAAATTCTGTGTGATCCTTTATTTTATCAGATTCCTTCAGTACTGGATGTAAAGGATATTATGTCGTAAAGCTGGTTATGTTAGTGATCTCTTTCTATTGCATTTATATCTGTGAAAGCATCTTTGTTTTGCTTGTGTTAAGCATTAGAATAGTCAGAGCCTTACATAGACTCATTTTTTATAAACATAAATCTCTGTATTGTGCGATTGTTTAGCTCTATTGAGAATTTCTGTGAGTTTTCTGCAGTATTGTCATATTTTTATCTCCGGTGTATCACCTGTTAGTGATAGGTTTTAAATTCAAGTATATCCTTCTTACTCTTTTCCTTATCATTCTTTAGTTTTCTCAAGATATCTTAAGGGGAACCAGCCCATAATCTGGAGGTCCACTTCATTCCCAGGTCACCCACAACCTCGAAGTGTTCCCATGTGTCAATAGGTTGCTATAGTTGATAGCTTAGCAAGGGTGCAAAATTTATTTGACAACACTATGATCTATGTATATTTATGGCTCATGTAGCCCATGTATAGATTATGACATGACATTATATTATGACACATCAAGTATTTTTTGACACATTTTATGAGATGAGATCAGATTTTGATGGGTTATGTATATTATTGATGTTATATGATGATGTTTTGATGTTTATTTTTTTAATGTCCTTCTGTATGAGCCCATGATTGTGATGATATGATGATGATACAGATGTTATGGATATGACTTGATTTTTATTTTTATGTGATTTTATGAAAAATTTATTTTATAAATGTGATTTGATCATAATGATTAAAATTATGATTATGATTAGAATGATTTAATGATACGATGGATTTGCTATAATGATGATGATATGATAGTATGATTATATGCATGCTATGAATTATATTTGTGTGTTCAAGAAATGCGTGTATGCAATGATGATAATTAGACCATTGATCAAACAACAAATGAAGCCTATAAATGGGAAAAATGCAAGTAGGGTAGATATATGCAAGATAGATATTATATGATAATAAAAAAATAATTTGTACTTTGGTTATGCCATAAAGAATGTAAAGAGAAATCCTATTTTGATATAGCAAGTGGATATTATGCACCAAATAATAAGGAACCAAGATGACTTTGTATCCCTTGCATGCACTTTGACTCTGCAAACAAAAATAAGTTGTTCAAGTGCTCATACCATACATATGAAAACCTTGTCAAAATATGTGAGGAAGTAAGATTTAGAGCATGAAGATTCTAATGCATAAAAGTTATGAATAACCTAGTATGCAAAGGATGCTTGTTTATGCAAGAAGCTACCCCAATCACACACAAGGAAAGTATTCACCATGGTTGTATTAAAAGAACATCCCAAAGACGAAAAAATAAAAAGTTTTTGTTCTCATTCATAGAAGACATATGGAAACCTTGTTGGATCTATGTGAGAGATCAAGACATAGAGCATACTATTCCTATTACATAAAATTTATGAGTAACTAGATATGAAAAGGACATTTTGTGCATACAAGAAGCTACCTCAAAATGCACAAGGAAATTATTTTCCATGGTCCTATTATAAGAATGCATCACAAACATAGAAAACACAAACAATCACCATGCCCCATTCCAAGCTTCTCTAAATACACCAAGATATGGAAATATCAAGGTGGCGTTGAACAAGTGCGAGAATGAGACAAAAGATAAGTAAACAAGAAGAAGACCCATTGACAAACAAGTCAACAACCATGATATCTCTTGCCAAAAAGACATGCTCAATTTATATAAGGCACATTTTAGGAGAGATATTTCTGTTAAGGCTTCAATTGATTGGATGATAAATAGATAAAGATAGATTAGGAAAAAATCTATGTAGGAAACATAATTAGTTCAATAACAATATCTTGCTTAATATTTTCATGAAAGATTTATGTTTTAGGTAATGAACAATTTTCTTTTATTTGAATGATGAAGTGTGGTAACATGTGTGCAAATTGTACTCCCAAGATAGTGACATAGATCCAATCCAATAACTAGTTCAAGGGAAAGGTACCCTCGGTTGGGCATAAGATCATTTATTATGAGATGGATAAATAAAGCGAAACTTCATTATAATAGTTAGATAGGTGAGATAATAGACATTGATAGATAGGTGGATAGGTGAAATAATAGTAAGCTTATTATGAATCATATGTACATACAATTATTTTAAAAAAATAGGACACTCTGAGGGTCAAGCAAAGAAACTCTTAAGATAAATGACATTAATAAGTTCTTCTAAGGGCCCCCCTTCAGGTGTGGTAAGTTGATAAGCCCCAAATCTACGGATTGTTATGATAACAAAAGGTCCTAACCAATTAGGCTCAAATTTATCTTTCTTATCTTGGTGATAACTATGACAAAGGTGATTTTGATAAGATTGTAAGTGATCTAACAATTTGAGATGTTTTTCATCAAGTAGCTCTAACTCATGCAATCTAAATACTCAATATTCATAATCATCAATGAGATGTTGCAAAAAGACTCTTAGAGAAGGAAGGTCGACCTTGATAGGAAAAATGGATTTAGTACCAAAGACAAGCAAATAGGGAGTGGCTCCTATAGGTGTGTAAATACTGGTATGATAGGCCCACAAGATAGGATTAATTTGTAAGTTCCAATCACGGCTAGCTTCATTGACTATATTTTAAGGATATTCAAAATAGTTTGTTTGAGGCCTTAGCTTGACCATTACCTTGTGGATAATATGGAGTGGAACAATGGTGTTGGATAGGAAATTGTTAGAAAATATCACAAGCATCTTCATTTTTGAAAGGCTTACCATTGTCAATGATGATCGCAAGGGGGATACCATAATAAAAATTAATATAATTTAAGATAAACTTTGCTATTTTTTCTAGTATTGGATTGGATCATGAATACAACTTCTATCAATTTCATGACATACTCAATGGAAATAACAATGAGTCTATGACCATTTGATGAAGGGGGATGGATTTTTCATATGAAGTCGAGTCTCCATTGTGAAAAAGGCCAAGGAGTGGTTATTATTTGCAAATATTGTGTGGGTGTATGAAGCAAAGCCTCATGTTATTGAAATTGGCAATATTTCTTAACAAATTGTAGAGTGTCCTGTTCCATAGTTGGTCAATAGTAGCCTATTCTTAGCAACCTTTTAACAAGGGTAGAACCACTAGAATGTTCCCCACAAATCCCTTCTTGCACATCATGTAATGAAATTTTAGCTTCTTTCAAGTTTAGAAATTTAACGAAGATACCATTGAGGCTCCTTCAATATACTTTATCAACAAGGATAATGAAATGGTAGGAAAAATATATGAATATTTTATTTTGGTTATTGGATAGATTGGATGGAAGGGTGTTATCACAAAAGTGTGTAAACATCATGATACCATGGAGAGTTAGGACCAACAAGTTCACATACTAGTTTAAATTTTGGAACATTAAAAGATAAAATGAAAAGTTGTTCTACCAATAACTCACAACATTGAATATTATGAGGCATATCTAGGAGAGAGACAATAATCACCATGGCATTAGGTGATTTATTTTTCAACCTTGGGATTTTTTCAAAAGGTGTGTCCCAAAATATATTATTTAAAACTATCTACATTCTCTTGTAGGGGAGTAATTTTTCATATTTTGTTTGATAGTCATCATTTACTTGCCTTATGCCTAATTGTGAATCTCCATAGACTTGAAGCTCCTTGATGTGCCATTGAATAGCCATCATAAGTCTAGTGATTAAAGCTTCATATTTAGCCATGTTATTTGTACAAAGAAAGGCTAATCAATATTATTTTGGGATACAATCTCCTTATGGAGTGATCAAAATAATTCTAGCTCTTGATCCATGTTGAGTGTATGAGCCATCAAAGTATAGCTTCCACAAGTGAGGTGAAGTGAGTGTGAAAACACTTTCATCCAAGAATTTTGAAATTAATTGATGATCTAGATCACCTCTATAGGTGAATCTGCTAATTGATCGATAATTATTTTCACTTTAATAGCCTTATGATCCACATATTCAATGTCAAACTCACTTAGGATTATGACCCATTTTTACATACGTCCAGTACGTGCAACCTTAGATAAAAGGCATTTTAATTAGCCAACCTTAGAGATGAGCTTTGTTTGATGATTAAGCATATAATGCCACAATTTTTGCGATTCAAAAATAATGACAAAACATGCTTATTCGATTGGAGTATAGTTAAGCTCATATCCAACCAATGTATGACTAATATAATAGATGGTCATTTTCTTTCCTAATTCAACATGTTGTGCAAGAAGATCACCTAATGCAACTGAAGTGGTAGAGATGTATAATAACAAAGGTTTCTCTTGAATAGGTGGCATTAACATTGGTGGATAAGCTAGATAATATTTCAATTGTTAAAATTATTACTTAATTTTTTCATCCCATGTAAATGCGACATTCTTGTGTAAGAGATGGGTAAAAGGATGAAATTTATCTACTATTTGGGCAATGAAACACCTAATTGATTAAATTTTTCCTTAGAGAATGTGCAATTGTTTCAAGTTAGTTGGGGGAGGAATTTAAACTATTTTTTTTTACCTAAGTAGAATCCACTTCAATACCTCTATGAGAGATAATGTACCCAAGCAATTTTCCAGAAGTGACCCTGAAAACACACTTTTTTAGGTTTAATCTCAATTGACATTGTTCAAGTCTATCAAAAATTTGGTCACGGACCGCTAGGTGACCTTCTCTTGTGATAGATTTTCCTAGTAAGTTATCTATATAATCTTCTATGATGGTATAAAAAATGTCATGAAATATTATTGTCATGGCTCTTTGATAGGTAGCTCCAACATTATTTAGGCCAAAGGGCATTACATTCCAACAATAGGTTCCACAAGGTCATGTGAAAGCCATTTTGCGTTGATCTTTAGGAGTGATACATATTTGATTATATCCTAAAAAATATCCATTAAGGAGAGCATTTCATGCCCAACAATTAAATCCACAATCATGTCTATATTGGGTAAGGGAAAATCATCCTTAGGACAAGTCTTGTTCAAGTCTCTAAAATTGGTACATATGTGAATGTTCCTAGTGGGTTTAGAAACTAGGACAAAATTAGAGACTATCATGCCCTAAAATTTTCTCAACCAAAACCATACACAACTACCAATTTTTTTTCAACTTGCTGATACTATACTAGTTTTGAAGTAGATGTAAAATCGATGACATCAAGTTTACGATATCATCACATCGCTTAAACTCTCCTAGTTGCATTCTTATCTAAGTATTCAAATTTGAGATGTTCAACTTTTCCTAGGTATCCTAGAGTATAGAAATTGATCACCCTTTTAAGTTTGATGAGTTGATGAACTACTAACAATTACCAATTTCTCTTTTTCTAGCTACAATGTTTCCCTAGTATAGCTATAAAGAAAAATATAATTGCATAATAATAACTTGGCTAATTGAAAACTTCTTGACACTTTGTGATTGAATGAGGATTATAACTACATATGCAATCCATAAAAATCTTTGTAACAATAGATTTTTTTTTTCATTTCATACACGCTAAATTATTTTATTTGAATAATGCTAAGTGTACTTTCAAGTGCAAAGGATGATAATTTAACTTGACTATAGAAATTACTTTGAATTTCGCTTTACATAAGTTTTTAATGTGCAAATAATAACGCATAATGATTTGCATCATTTTAATTTATTGCTAAGTTTCCTAAATGGAACTTCAACTCCATCAACTTGAGGAGTTTTATTTCAAATTCTTTTTGTTTTTTTCCTCTAATACTCTATCCTTTAATAATAATTAAATACTTATAAAAGCTTACATTTAGTTATTTAGTTGTAAATTAGAAACTTTCTATTACATGATTTTTTTTCTTTTAACTCACCTGATGCATGTATTTATTCCCTATTTCAGTCTGCTGGAATTAAAACCCAGATCAGAAAACCATGAATTTAAAGTTTTAATGACTATTATCAGCTTGAATTGTGTTCTCAGGTTTCATTATTGCAGACTTTAATGTTTGATCTTATATTTAATATTCTTCATGGCATTGGTATTGCCCCAGATATTTGGGAGGAGTGTTTCAATTTTGCAGGCAGATACTGAAGAATCCTTGGCAATGTTTCCCATTGATTATTTTTCCAGATCACTGAATATCAATATCCCATTTCACAATTGCATATTTCAGAAATTATTCATTTTTGGCAGATAGAGGAAATTTTCTTTGGCTGATCTACTCACTTTCTGAGCAGTCTCGTTGCTTTAATAAAGATATTCCTTTCGTTTGAAATCAAAATTAAAATGCAATGGATTTAAATGGTTGTTTGTTTGTTTGATTTCCGAATTTACTTAGTTATCATTTGTATTGCAAAACATTGAACAGGTCGGCGCACCAGAGAACATGCTCATAAAGCTATTCGACACATTGTATCATAAACTTTTCTACACAGAAACATATATTTAAGCCATTTTTTCTTTTCGTGCTCTATTTACAATTAAACCAAGGAATAAAATTTTCTACTACCCTATTCTAACAAACAATACATTCTAATACACCTTAAATTCACAAGTAAATACAAAACTAAAACACATACTTTTTGATTATTAAATAGGTCTACAATACATGCTTTACAATTCAACTTAATCTTACTTTTCATTTACTATTACAAAATAAGGTTTGGATTTCACAAATAAGAATCTATAACAAAACTAATTGTACTTGATATTAAATGCTTCATTTAATTCCCTTCTCACAAGCTTGTATAACATTCCAATACAACCTTCGTAAAGATTTCTTTTCTAATTAAATGTACAGTTTTGCATGCAAGAAAGAAAAAGAGACATAAGCAATAATTCATATCTCATGAAATCTTTTCACTATGATAATGCAACTTAAGAAAATGTTCAGAATGCCACTATTTTGTCAACCCTTATTGCAAAGGTGTTACATCTCTTGCAAAATATTCATTAACTTGAAATACAATGCAAGACAAGATAAGGACATTCAATCCAACACACCATCTTTTCCCTTCCAAGAATCTTCAAGAAACTCCACAACAAACCTAAAAAGAACAAGTATGGAAAAACAAAAAATGCCAATGAGCTCTCCACCCATCCATAGGGCTGTTTAACAACCCACCCCCAAGCATGGGGTATTCACTTAGCTACATGAAACATCTCAACTCAAGACTCAAGCACAAGGACTATAATAACATTTTACACATACAACAAAACTCTCATATCAAGTCATTCACAAAAGTACAAATACATTTCTATCACATTGGTTTACTTGTAGGGAAACCCACTTAGGGGGAGTAGGGGCTCAACCAGACATGGGGAACATATATATAAACATCACAATCACATTTCCATAATAAAAATCCACATAATATCTACACCAACACCATAACACCACACCAATGCCACATCAACTCTATCCATATCAACACCCTTATTTCTCCCAACAACATATCTATAGAACATACTGGGATACTCATATCCCCATAGATGCAAGGGTACTCGTACCATGGTAATGGCCATTACCCATAAGGGATACTCTTATCCCAATAATGAAAATCCCCTATGTGTGGGAGCTACGCCCACTCGAAACCCTTACACATGGAGGACCAAAGACTCCTCTATACAAGATGGGGTCAATTCACCTAAAATGAACACACAAGAACAACACATCACATACAAAAAATACATCACATCAAAAACCCTCAAATCATAAGGTGTTCCCACATGAAACCATCTTAACATATTATTGTAAATATTAAAGAAGAATACCTCACCACGCTATTATCCCATCAATGGTAGACTCTCTTGGATGGATAGCCTCCTCCTCTCTCCAACAATCTCTTCCTCCTCTTCCTCCCAAGAATTCCCAAAACAAAGATCACAAAAAAATGCAAATAAAAAAATGAGCAAGGTAACCTTCTCCTCTCCATAAAGAAAGAGTTTTAAAGGGGAGGGAGAGATAACTTTCTCCCATAACCAACAAAACTACCCAACCACCCTCTCTTTTTCGCCACTTTTATGAGTGGGGGTAAAAGGAGGGTTCAAACACTTTTTATACGATCAAAATGATGAAAATAACATCCCAACTTATACATCTAGGTTCTAGGCTAACTTTTAACACATAAAATACACTCCAGACCTCTTAAAAACGCTTTAAAATTCACTTAAAAAAATTGCAAATCAAAACTTGCACAAAACATAACCATATAACACATGACACTTAAAATAAATCACATATTCCCACATAATGATTAATAAACCATAGCATCCCATGCCTAGGTCCTATTTCACGCAAGACAACACAAAGTGGTTAAGTGTTCTCATTAATTACATCGACATTTAAATCTTTGTACACTCAACAAAAAGTTGTTAGTATAGTATAATTATATGTACCAACATAAAACCATCATAATCACATACCATCATAAATCAACTATTCAATCTTAGATAACATATACAGTACACCATTCCACAAATGTAGTAATCATAATGAGCGTATTAAAGATCATTACATGAACAATATAAAACATCACATCCATAATTATATCAATACCTTCCAAAATATGCACCAGTCTAATCATCAATCAAGAAATCCTATATCATATCAAATACCATCCTTAGTAAATGAATATGCATCAACAAAATATCTAGAAGATCACCAAAGGATCACACCAGAGGGCATCGTATGAAACTGAATAATCAATCATACAATATATCATTCATAAGTAAGCCAATTACTAGTCACCAACAACCTTTATAAATTAATACATTGTATATACATAGTGCCACTTCTAGCAACTAAATAACCATTAACCCATAATGATTGAACATCTCGTTCAACATATACTTGCATAATCAACACATTTGATTATCATAGATAAATCACAATAACCATTAGATATATGTAATTATTTCGTTAACCTTATCAAATAACAATCAAGCATATGAACATCATTGATGTATAGGAACATCCATCACTCAAAAACTCAGGTATAGTATCCAAACATAGAGACACATAAAATATTGGAAAAGAATCATCAAAGACACATCAACTCACTAGGATCATAGAATGCTACACCCTTAATATTTGTGTACATCGAGTTATGAATAGTCAGCTTGTGGCTATCTTAACTCCTAATTAAGTCATGTTAGCATTATTATATTATTATTTACTTAGTTAGGTCGGCCTAGGGCTTATATAGGGGTGTCAGAGTCAGCCTAGGTGATATCATGGGCATAAATAGGTATATATAGGACGTGAGTCTTAGTTCATCATCATATTGTGAATTGTGTTCTCATTGGAGATATTTGGAGGTTTCCCCCCTTGAAGTGGCTTGTTATTCTCAATTATTACCAAGTATTTGTAGCATATTTCATATCATCTTCTTCTAGTCTGCAAGTTATTTCATTACAAGTGTTATTAGAGCATGATCTTGGCAATAGAGGCAAGACATCTTCTCAATATTGGAGACGATTTTTGGAAGAACATATATTTCAAATTTTAGTGATTTTTTTCTTTTATTTTTAAAGGATTTTTGAAGACCATATTAAAGAAGATACAATCCATATTTCAGAGGGATTGGAGCAGAATTGAGTGAATTATTGCAAAAATAGGGTTTCTGCACATTTTTGGAAGGTGCATATCTCTCAAATACTTCCAAATTAGAGCTTGATGTTTAGTGTATTTTTGAAGAAACAATAGAGGAGCCTACAATAAAAAATTTGGAGAAATTGAAGTAGAAATAAGCGAGTTATTGCAAAATTAGGGTTGCCAAAAAAATCTCTCTCAAGGCTGCAAATTTGTAATTTCTTGGAGTTTTTTTTGGGTAAGTTTTATTTTGGTCCCAGTAAGTTGCAGTAAAAGTTTTAGAGAATTTAAGTTTAATTTGTGTGATTTATTTCAAAATTATTGGTTTCCATCATGACGGGGCTTGCAACAAGGGGAAAAAAGAATGTTGTCACACTTGGGAAAACCCTTGATAAGGATGGGGTAACAATAGAGGATATTAATCCCAATGAGGAAATTAGTAAGGTTATGGAAGACATTTCCTCAATGAAGATAGATATGTGTGACCTAAGAGGAGATAAATTAGACATACGAAGCTTGTTAAGCACCTATATGAATGAACCAAGAAAGGAGTTCTCAAGTAACCAAGGTAAAACTTTTAGGTCAGCTAATCTTGACCCAAATGTTAATACTCCTATGTGATCTAGGAATTTGATTCCAAAGGTGGATATGTGCAAGTTCGATGGTAAGGATCCTCTAACATGGATAAACCAAATGGAGATTTTTTTTTAAGTACATCAAGTCCCAAATGGACAAAAGGTCATGATGGCTTCCATATATCTAGAACCAGATCAATTAATTTGGTATCATTGGATTTGTACTCATGAAAGGAAAAAGAGTCTCACTCTCTCATGGTCAATTTTTACGGATGAACTCTAAGCACAATATAACAATAGTATGATAGACAACTTTTTCAGCTAGCTTGCTAAACTTCAACAAAAAAGATCCGTTAAGGATTATATTCAACGATTCCAAAATCTATCCTTAAGAGTAGATACAATTACAAAGGAGAACTTGAATGATTTATTATTGGGTGGTCTCAAGGATCACATTCAACATGAGGTGTGCATGTTTAGTCCTAACTCTATAAACGAGTCTTTTATCTTAGCACACAAGGTAGAGGAGAAGTATTTGATTCCTAAGAAGCAAGGGGCTAATTTGATAAGAGAGAAAGGATATTCAACACCTTATCTTCCTCAACCTACTAGGTTGACTCCACAAAAAATTGAGGAGAAAAGAGAAAAAGGATCGTGTTTCAATTGTGATAGAAAATATAATTGTGGACATAAATGAAGTGAAAAAAAATGTTTATATTGAAGGTCCAAGTGAGGAAGAAGAGGAGGAACCTATATTAGAAGATGAAAGGGAGTCGAATGAGGAATCAAATGATTCCCAACCAATCATTTCTTGTCATGCACTCTCAAGTTTTAGTGCTCCACAAACTCTCAAGGTAGTGGGTTTCTTAAAGAAGCAGAAAGTAACAATGTTAATTGACTCCGGTAGTACTCATAATTTCATCAACAAAAATTTAGCTTCTCATCTAAATTGTTTTATATATCCAGCTCCAAAGTTTCAAGTTTTGATTATAGATGGTGGTACTATTAGTTGTTCGGGGAAGTGTCATAGCATTAAACTATCCATGAGAGATTATCACCTTGATAGTCCAATGTATGGGATATCCATGGGTGCAACAAATATTATTTTGGGAGTACAATGACTTACTACTCTAGGAACAATTGAGATGAACTTCCAAGAACTATTCATGAGATTTCAATCAGAAGGAAAAATAGTACAACTAAGAGGATTGAAGGAAAGGTTCCCACAAATGTTAAGCTCTCATCAAATGAAAAATTGGATTAAGAAGGAGTTGATGGATTTTTGGCCCAATTATGTTCATTAGAAGTCTCTCAGTCTAAGGTTCCCACCCATCTAGATTTACAGGCAATAATTGATCGTCACTCAGTGGTTTTAAGAGATATGCCTATAGGAATTCCTCCTAAGAGGTATCATGATCATGCCTTACAACTAGTTCTAGGGAGCCAACCACCCAATATCAGACCTTACAAGTACCCACATATACAAAAAAGTGAGATAAAAAGGATTGTTGAAGAGATGCTAGAGGAAAGAATTATCAGGTATAGCCAATGTTCTTACTCCTCACCTGTGGTGATGGTGTGTAAGAATGATGAAAATTGGTGCATGTGCCCAAACTATAGAGTTCTTAACTTGTACACCATCAAAGATAAGTTTCATATTCCATTCATTGATGATTTTCTAGATGAATTGAATGGAGCTATGTATTTTACAAAGTTAGATCTTAGATCAGGTTATCATCAAATTAAAACTAAGGAAAAATATATTTGTAAGACAATATTTAGGACTCATGAGGGTCATTATGAGTTTATTGTGATGTAATTTGGTCTTAAAAGTGCACCATCTACATTTCTGAGTTTGATGAATTCTATTTTTAAGAAATTCTTGAGGAAGTTTGTATTAGTGTTCTTTGATGATATATTGATTTATAGCAAGACATGGGAAGAACACTTGTAGAATGTAGATCAATCATTACAAGTTCTTGAAGATCATCAACTCTATCCTAAGCAATCCAAGTGCACTTTTGGTCTCAAGGAGGTGGAGTACATGGGACACATAGTTTCACATGAAGGGGTAAAGGTGGATCCTAACAAAATTAAGGCCATCATGGAATGGCCTATTCCAAAAACCATTAACAAATTGAGGGGTTTCTTGTGATTGAAAAGATACTATAGAATATTTAGAATTATGGTTGTATAGCGACATCCCTCACTACTTTATTGAAGAAGGATTATTTTCATTGGAATGAGTCTGCTAATGTAGCATTTGAGAGATTGAAGGAGGCTATGTGTACAAATCTAGTGCTTTCCACTCCCAACTTCACCAAGGAATTCATTATCGAATGTGATGCCGTAGGAAATGGGATAGGAGCGGTTCTCATACAAGAGGGTCAACCAATTGCTTTTGAGAGTCGTCAATTAAAGGGTAAGAATCAACTCAAACCTATTTATGAGAAGGAAAAAGCTAGCTATTATTCATGCAGTAAAACAATGGAGGCCTTATCTAATGGGTAGAAACTTCAAGGTTAAGATAGATCATGATAGCCTAAAATATTTTTTTGGAACAAAGATTATCTTCTGAAGAGCAACAAAAATGGGTCACTAAGATGTTGGGATATGACTTTGAGATTGTATATAAGAAAGGGAAGGAAAATATCATGGAAAATGCACTTTTTAGGAAGGATGAGAAAGACGAAACCTTATTGTATGCCATCTCAATACTACAAGTAGATTGGGTGGTTGAAGCCAAATCAAAGTGGTAGAATGATGTTTCTACAAGTAATCCCATTCAACAGTTAAAGAGTGATCGTAGTAGTTTAGATAAGTTTTTTTGGAAAGGAGATGCTCTATGGTATAAAGAGTGATTGTATATTGTAAGGATTCCACTCTTAAACACAATATTCCCATAGAACTTCATCAATCTCCAGTTGGGGGTCATTTAGAATTTTTCAAGACATACCATCAAGTCAAGCAAGATTTTTTTTGGGAAGGGCTAAAAGGTGATGTTCAAAAATTTGTGGCTGAATTTTTGGTTTGTCAAAAAAATAAAGGGGAGAAAATTAAGACACCAGGTCTCTTGCAACCTTTAGTTATTCCTAGCCAATGTTGGGAAGAGGTATCTATGGACTTCATCATAGGGCTTCCAAAATCTAAGAGTCATAATGTTATCATGGCAGTAGTAGATCACCTCATTAAATATGCACATTTCATTGCATTATCACATCCTTTTACAACGAGTACAGTGGAAAAAGATTTTTTGAAGAACATAAAAAAAATACATGGTACACCTAAGGTTATTATCAATGATCGCGATCCTATCTTCACTAGTCACTTTTGGAAATATTTTTTCTCATGTTTGGGTACTCAATTGGCTCACAGTTCTTCATACCATCCTCAATCTAATGGGAAAAATGAGGTTGTTAATAAGTGTTTGGAAGGATATCTAAATTATTTCACTTTAGATAAATAATCTCAATGGGTAGATTGGCTACCACTAGCAGAATGGTGGTATAACACTTCCTTTCATAGTTCATCAAAAATGTCTCCATTTATGGCACTATATCTAGATATCAACCTCCTTCCATCACATCATCATTAAAGGCATCACCAAGAGTTCATGTAGTGGAGGAGCACTTGCTTCATCAACAACAAGTACTCTTAGGACTCAAGTAGAATTTAGCCATGGTACAAAATCGAATGAAACAGTAGGCATACTAGCACCACAGTGAAAGAAGTTTGAAGTCGAGGATTGGGTCTTCTTGAGATTGCAACCTTATAAGAAAATATTAATGAAGCAACAAATAGAATAATAAGTTGTCTCCAAAATATTATGGCCCATACCAAATCATGCAAAAGACAGGCAATGCCGCCTACAAGTTGGAGTTGCCACCTACAACAAAGATACATCCAATTTTTCATGTTTCTTTCTTGAAGAAGGTAATTGGGCACAATATCCCTACTCAGATATTATTACTAGAGCTCGATGAATAAGGAAGAATCATCTTGGAACCATAGTGCATTCATCAAACACACATAAAGAAGCTAAATACTAGAACACTCATTGAGTATCTCATCCAATGGAAGAATTTTCCAATTGAAGATGTCACATCGGAAGATGAGGAGTTCATTTAGAAGAATCCACACTTGATTCACATTGAGGACAATGCGTCTTTGAAGAGGGGGGCATGTTACACCCTTAATATTTGTGTACATCGGGTTATGAATAGTCGGCTTGTGACTATCTTCACTCCTAATTAAGTCATGTTATCATTATTATATTATTATTTAGTTAGTTAGGTTGGCCTAGGGCTTATATAGGGGTGTCTAAGTCGGCCTAAGTGATATCTTGGGAATAAATAGGTATATATAGGAGGTTGTGAGTCTTATTTCATCATCATATTATGAATTATGTTCTCATTGGAGATATTTGGAGGTTTTCCCCCTCGAAGTGGCTTGTTATTCTCAGTTATTACCAAGTATTTGCAGCATATTTCATATCATCTTCTTCTATTGTTCAAGTTATTTCATTACACAAAAGGGAGGGGTCTCACATTCCCCCCTAGAATTGGACTTCCTCTTGGAAGTCATTAAGGATTTAGGAGAAATTTCACTTACATAATACACATTTGTAGATGTACAAATTTAGTTATGAGACTCTTCAGGTATTTCAATAATAATTTTCCTTTACATAATAACCTAAAAATAATAGAGTAATCTCTATCAATACAATCCAAAAGATTATTTATCCATATTACATTAGAACAATTTAAACATATAAAAATCAGATTCATATTACTTCATATTTTATTTATATATTATTAAAGAATATGCTACACATACATATGTATGACCAAAAATCAATTCTATTAACAAAATTCTATTAATATTCTACAACCACATGCTTATTGACATATCCCATGGTTCAAGAGGTGAGTTTTATGAGGATGAACGTTGCCAAACGCCACTGAATAGTCATATACCTTAACACTAAGCTAGAAACCATGTAGCTTCAAATTGATTATGCTAGGGATTTTTTTAGTGGCGAATATTCACCAATTGGTGAATATTACATATTGGCCAAGTTGAAATTGGTGAATAGATCACACCCCACAGGGTGGCCAAATTCCCCAGATTTTACAGTTTATCAGTCCAATGCATTTCCATTTGCCATTAATTTATTTATGAGGCATATTTAATAATAATTTTACCATAAAAAACTACTCATTTCAAATGGACCAATTAATATTTTTTGTGTGGAATCTCAGAAGCATCTACTAAATCACCTACATATTCACCAATACTATTAAAATAACATTGTGTATCGAGACTCATTTTGCTGATTAAAATTTACAAATAGTTTCTTATGAGGACTCATTTTTCCAATTAAAATTTACAAATAGTTTCTTATAAGGACCTTTGTATGCTTTTTTGCACACACGCCCCACTTGGAGTGGGGACCCTCTTTTTGAATGTCTTTTGACCTTTGGTTTTATTGGATTTATCTTTTGAGGTCTTGACACGTTGATCTTGCTAGCTTTAACCTTGCCTTGAGGCTGGAATTGATTGAAATTGGGTTTTAAGCAAAATCTGGGTTTTCACCTAACTTCGGGATTTTCCAGCTCCGGCGGATTTTCCCGGGCCCTTGTTCTTTGTCCGTTTCTGGCTGGATTCTCCGAATCCGGGTTTCTGCCTGAATCCGGGATTTTCCGGTTCTGGCGGATTTTCCTGGTCTGCACCAAAATCCCGAGCTTCGTTATATTCCCTGTTTCTGCATTTCCGCAAAATTTGTGTCCATCCGGATTTCCGTGTATCTTGGGATTTTCTGAAATTCTGTTTTGCGCTCGGGTTTTCGGATTTGTCAAAAGTGTCTTGTCACTCATTAATAACCAAGGTACCTTTGCTCAGACACGTATATGGGTGGATTTGGGCATTTTAAACATCATTCTGACTTCATTGTTCACCTTGCTCGCTGCTCTGGCGATTAAGTGTTTTCCATTTGAGCTACGAAGATTGATTTTGATTCGTGTGCGTAAGGATTGTTCAAGTGCTGGTGTCTGGATTTCAGTGCCTGGGCGTGTTCGTGTTGCAATCGCTTCTTTGAGTTCGGATATTACCAGCATTAATCCATGGTAGGTTGCCTCTGACCCTTCCTTTGTTGCGTCTTGATTAAATCTTTCCAAGTTGGTTGGTAGCTGGTCCAGGTCGGCCTTTGCTTGATCATGAGTTTACATCGAATTAGGGTTGGACTTAAATCCACACCAAGGCCTTGTCTCCCGTGCTAGTATTTATCCATTAGAGGGTGCGTGCGTCTGTTTGGGAGGGGTTCTGGGTTAGATTGTTTGCCCTTTTAGTGCGAAGTTTGCCATATTATGTGAGATTAGGGTTTCCTTGATGCTCGGCCCAGGATAATGGATTAAGTTGTGATTTTCCAATCTTGCCTTTGTATTGCGCTGACCCCCACCCTGTGAGGATTCAGAGTGCCTTAGACTGCTCTTTATCGATGATATTTTAAACCTCGAGCTTGCTGGTTTTAATGGCGGGAGGTTTTTTCACCAAAATTAGGGCATCGCCATTTCACCATGTGGATTCATCATTTGAGAGCTTTGGGGGGTTGAAATCCTTTGCATTCTGAGTTTTGTTGATTAGCGTCGATTTCTGAACCATTAGAATCCAAGTAGAGAAGATTGCATGATTGTTTGATTAATGGTTCGCGTGTCGCCGATCGTCGGGTTCCCGTGGTGTCCGCGGAATTTCTGCGCACTCGGATTTTCCCGGTTTAGGCTAATTCCGCGGAGTGGAGTAATTTCCGAAACATTTTCGAACTGTCCGCGAAAATCCGTCCCATCCGGATTTTTCCGGATTTCCTGTCTGGCTTTATCCCTTTTGGTTTTTCGATGATAGGACTAATGGAACAAATGTTGAATGCTTATTTCTTGTTGTCAATAAATGAATTTCATGATAATCTAACGATCTTTTGGCTAAATTAATGATTTATTTGACTAATGGTGCTTTGACAGCGAGAATCCGTCTGGGTCGGATTTCTCTGAAATTCCGCCCCGACTGGATTTTCCCGGTTTGCACGATTTTCTCGGACTGCCTTATTTCTCCGGATCTTCAAGGATTAGCAGTTTGCGATGGATTTTAATTGCTTTATATGATTTTAGGCTAACCTATATGCATGATAATTAAATACTAATGATGTCTTTTGTGAGTGCAGGCCGGATCAAGCAAAGCTGCTGCCGAAAAATCTAAGGGTGGCATGGAGGGGTCATCCATTTCTGAGGCAGAACGACTAAGACTGGATATCAAGAGTCAGCTTCTTGAGAGCAGGATATCCTCCGTATGGTCCGAGGTGTCTGACACCAATATTGGGGCTAGGAGGTATGAAGAATTTAAGTAGAGGACAGCTGAGAAGGATCTGTCGGCCTTAAGGAATGGCATGATGAAGTCTGGACTTGTGCATGTGGCTGGGTTTCCTCCAGCAATCCAATGTTATGAGTTGATTCTAGAATGTGCCAGGCAGTATGATTTTGATACGCAAAGGGTTGTCAGTACTGAGGGAAGGGTCTTGGCTAATTTCAGTCCTGTCTCCATTGCTCAGGCCTTTGACATGCCTGACCTGCCTTCAGTGTGCGCTTTAAACATAGACACGGCTAAGACATACTATGAGAATGATCCAGTCAAGGCTCAGCAGATAATCAATTCATGGTTAGAGAAACCAAAGTCCCACCATTCTAAATTGCCTAAGCAGTTGCACAGAGTTAAGTTCAGGTCGGATGTTTATGATGCCATAACATTTCTGAGCAGAGTAGCTGGTTTGAAGACTGCCGGGGTGCTAGAGAGCTGGATGGTCCACGTGATCACCAAGGTTGAGCAAGGAACTAACTATTACTGGGCAGGGCTTATTAGTGCTGAAATTGACAAACAACTAAGGAACGTCTTGGAGACTAAGAGGTTCACTATGTCCTCTTATGTCATGTATGTGTTAGCCAGATTCTACCCATACAAGGGTCTGAATCCACGAGGGATGCTTGGACAAGATATAGTCTATGAGGTCTATCCGGAGCTGCATCTAGGACACAAGGATTACCGGAGAGCCAATGATGCCTTCACGATGCATATCACCAGGATGCTACAGAATGCCGAGCATGTGAGACTGTCAGATGAAGCCAAAGGGCTGATAAAGAACTATGGGGCCTGGTTTATCCAATCTCCCACCTTCACCTACATTAGAATTGATGGATGTCCAGTCGCTCCATATAGGTTACCTCGGTATCCAACAGGTCACATTGTGCTATTGGAGATTGTGAGTCAGATTTGTGAATTTGATGCTGTTGTAAAGAAAGAAAAGCATAAGGCAGGCTTTGGTGGAGACTTCCCTCTTGGGATTGGTGTAGCAGAAATGTGACCTTCCATCCAATCAGCCCACACTGTAGGAGAAGAATTGGCAGCATATGGTTTCTCCTTCCATTCCAAAAGGATGAACTTTGATATCACAGGGGAGGCGCAGAAGAAAGCCACTAGGGAGTACCGGCATAAGGATGACCTAGAGGACTATTGGGTCAGTATTAAAGATGACCTTGAAGCCAGAAAGAAGAGGTACTCTAGGCTCCCTGTGGAGGCGATAAGACAATACAATGTCAAGTTGATCCCGGATCAACTGGAGGATGATGGAAACCTAGTACAGGACCACGCCTATGAAGCTGTAAAAGACAGGCCAGTTGCGGATATCAACGGGAATGAGGATGAGGTCACAGAGTTAGAGGACCTAATGGCCCCCGTTATGAAATTTACCTCCTCTTGGTTGAAACATAAGGTTTGGCAGCTGGAGAGTGAGAAGGTACCTTGTACCTTCAATTTGATGGGAAACCTCAATCCCATGTCTACTTCAGAGGAATCCGGGGAAGATGACCCCAAAGGGAAAACTGCAAAGAGCTCTCCTTTCAAGATAAAGATTAGGGGCCCCAAGGAAAGTGAGCCCAAAACAAAAAGGAAGCCAAAAGGAAAGAGGAGATGGAAGAATCTGAAGATTAGTAAGTCCTCTGATGAGGAAGAGTCAGAAAAAGCAGAAGAGGAAGAAGTTCCTCCACCACCGAAGAAAGCAAGAACAACCAGGACTTCAAAGAAAAAGGGTCAGGTTGCCTCAAAGGATGAGCCTCCTATTGTTGATGTGGAGAGTTCAGGAGGAGAGAAAGCAAAAGTTTACATGAGGAGATCCAGGACTCCCTCTCCAAAGGACACTGTGCCAAAGGCAGATCCTCCGCCAAAATCACCAACCGTAGAACCATCCGAGGCTGTTTCTCCTCCACCAAGCGCACCTGAAGAGAAAATTCCAGAGGAGCATGAAACTAGCGGAGAGGCGGAGCCATTCGAGGAAGGGACACTCTTTGGTGAGGCAGCTGAGTTCGAGGCAGAAGAGGTTGAAAAGCATCCTTCCCCTCTGGTGATGTATGAGGATTCTCCGGAGAATGGCAGAGGTAAAGGATCCCCTGAGCAGAAGGGAGACATTCCTGTTAGAACCCCATCACCGGTGCAGGAGATGGAGCTTGAAGAAAAGGATCAAAGTGAGCAACTCCCTGAGAAGGAGGAAGATAAAATAACCGCAGAAGAAGAAGAGAAAACGATAGAACATCTAGGGGAAGCAAGAACAAAAGAAATCCGGGTAGAACCTACAGCCCCGGACTGGCTTGAGAAAGAGATTGCAAGAAAGAAACAGGTGGTAATCGAAGATACTCCCTTAGATTGGGATGAAATGCTATCCAAAATCGGCAAGGGGAAGAAAAAGAAAGTAGCTAAGGTAGTCTCAAGGGTGGAAAGAGATGAAACAAACAACAGGATTATCCACATTGCCACCCCTGCCGCGGACAAAACTAGGGAAGAGGTCACCGGTCAGGACTACAATGTGCAAACTATCAACCTTGGACCGGCCTCAATGGAGCAGGACATAGAAGAATATGAAGGGTCTAGTGCTGTGATTATTGGAAGATTGAGGAAGGAGACCCAGACCAAGCATGAGTTGAAGAAAGAAAATGAAAGGCTAAGGAAATGCTTGGAGGAAGTAATGAAGCCTCTCCAATCCCTCCATCCCTCTTCTTCAGCTACTCCTAGTTTTCTGCCTAGGGAGACCATCTCCGGGATTGAGAAAATGAAGACCTCAGCTCAAACCGCAATAGATTGGCTGAAGGATGTACAAACAAGGGGAGATGATACAATCAAGGACATCCTGTCGGTTGGGAAAGATGCAGTCCTTGCCAAGGAATTGTTAGAGCATGTGCTATCACAGGACGAGGAGGACATTGACCTCTTGTTGCAAAAATATAAGGTCATCATGGAGCATGGTAAGGAACAACTGGCTGTGGATGGGATTCTTCCCTCCTCCAGATTAGATGAACCCTGGGAATGGTTTGAGGCTCTGCAGATTAGACAGAAGGCTGTGAGGAAAATCCAGAAACGAAGGAAATCAATTGATAATGATTTAACCAGTGTCTATGAAGGCTGCATTGCCTTCTTTGAGGTCATGACTGGCAGAAAGAAGATTGCCCCGAAATATCTGAGTCTGGAGCAGTTAAGAGAGTGGTGGCATGAAGTTTATGCCCCGGATTCTGAAAGTGTTGTAACCGGCCATCAGTTAGATGATGCAGCCACCTACCTAGCGGTAATGGATAGATACCAGGCCAATAAAGAGGATTGGGATAGGGCTGTTAAACAGTCAAAGGAGGAGATTGACTCCATTAAATGTAGACTTAAGATATTGCCTCTGCCACCTATCACTGAACTGGATAGAACATTCTTGAGGGTCCAAGGATCATCGGCTCAGAGAAAGGATGAGGGAAGTGACAGTTAATGCCCATTTTGAGATTTGTGCTTCCCTATTATTATAGGGCATGCATTGGACCGGACTACATTGGGGACTGTGTCAAGGCCAACCTTGATGGTGGATGGCATTTAATGTAAGCCTTATTTTGTTTTCCTTAGGCCGACTTGTTTTTTTGGGCGGTTATTCTTATTTTGTAAAAATGTTTGGCTAGGCCGACATCTTTTGGGATCTGCTATAAAAGGCACTCTTGCCTCGTTGTAAAGGGTTAGCTAGAAATTAATAGAGATAAGCAAGAGCAAAAAGAGCTAGAGTACTTTGTAGTAGGAGTAGTATTCAATTTCTTGAAGCAAATACTGTATCAGAATAGTGGAATTGTTGCAACCTTTTGATGATTTAATGCAATTGAGGACATTGTGGTTTTTCTGGTGAAATCTCTTGTGTTATTTTGTCTTGCATGGTTTTATTGTTCTATCTTTTAAATTGCTTAAAGATTTAGGGTTTAGTGTTCATAATTAAATTAGTTTTAGTTTGATGAATGGTGTTTATGATCTCATATTTGGAGTGTTTGTAGCAATCTCTGGTCTATACTCCCAGTAACTATCTGATTGTAGTAGGCTGGTGAAGTCAACCTGGACCATATATTTACATGTGCTTGAGTTCGATTGTGGATGAATGTCTATGATTTGAAAATCTACATGCCTTAGAAGATTGCACCGTTCTTGTGATATTGCATTGTGGGTTGATCAAGGATTGGTTAATTGAGATTGGTCCATTCCAAATATCTGCCATTTGCATTGTTCATTCTAGGAATAGTTTAGATTTCATCATATTCTTGCACCCCCTATCTTTTGCTATTTCTTTATTATTTGGTTAGATTTAGGATCAAAGATCATCATATTGCAAAATCTGATAAGTTGAAAGATACAGTTTGCTTGTAGTAAGGTCC